>JAKUCM010004870.1:0-55939 GCA_023374145.1 Lepidium sativum
GAGACAAAACTCAAACGAAGCACCAAAACCTGAAATCATTGATTTCTTCTTTTTCACATTTTTATTTCTGGATTCTTATTTAAAAGTAAAAACCATTCTTCAGATTAGATCAAGTTCATAGAAGAAGAAGAATAACAGGTTTCGATCATCTTCTTCCTCGATTTAACAGATTTATTTAGTAACATGCATCTACATACGATTAGAGTTTTATGTTTTAAGTGATCATAACTGAATCAAAATTCCGAGATTTTCTTGGGAAAATGTAACTGGAAATAGATCAAGCTTTGTATTTATGTTTTCTTCGTTTTCTGGGAATCCAAACATTCTGCAATAACCAAAAATGTTAATTACTTTTCAAAAGAATTAAGGAAGAGATGGGCCACTTCAAACACACTTTTCTTCTTCTTTATTTTGCTTTCTGCTAATTATCTAACTTTTCAAACAGATTAGACGTAAATTATTATTATTTAATCTTTAATTTATGGTGATTACAATAGTTATATGCAGTAATTAGTAGAAGTAATTAGTTTAACCTATACTTTATTTTTAAGTTTTCCTTTTTCCTTACATAACTATTTGCAGTTATGTACAGAATTAAACAAAAAGGCTTTAAATGAATTTTAAGGACCGGAACAACTAAATTAAGGCCATGTTTGTGTTAATATATAAGACTAATTTGTATTTTATTTTTATATGAAATATAATAGTTTTCTTATCTAAATCTAATTACAATAGTTATTTTTGAGGTTTTTATCTGTTTTCTTACAAAAGAATATCATTGTCTTTAATTTAACTTCTGCTTCATTCATCACCGTCAATCATTTTATTTTTGTTAACCCAATGAGTCAAAAATTAATTAGAGCCTTAATGACTTTGAAAACTCTGGTTGAGCTACCTACGCATACTAAATTAAAAATTATTCTGTTATATTGGTCATATAATATAAGATTTCTGCTGAGAAATTATTTTTGGTAAAATAGTTAAATTTTATTTCTTGTATTTCTATCTACGTAAATTTAATTTCTAGTTTTTGAATATGTATTAAATTTCGTGGACCCGAGTGATAAAAGTATAATTTTGGCTGAATATTTAATTTTTTTTTAGTTTTCTTGTTTTTTTTGTTCTCATTAAATTGTTTGAGAGATACCCAATGACCACGCGTCTGCATAAAGTGGACCTGTGAAGCTCTAAAAATCAATTTTGGTTAAAAAGAATAAAAGCAAAAAGTTTATGTGATCTTTTATCAAATAAAATAAAATAAAGTTCTGTAATGTCGCTCTATAGCATTAACAATTTGCGTACTTGCAAAACAAAAAAGATTCAATTCACCAATAACGTCCGTACACGTTTCACTTTTTTTTTAAGTGCAAATTGTATAAATCTTCAAAAACATTTAAGAAATTTTATTTTCTTCTTTATCTTCTCTTTATTGAGCTTTCGTTTACCTCGCAAATTAAAGTATTTTGGTCACATCTTTAAGTTTTATATCGGGTTTTTCCATATTTTTCCTCATATATTATTTCATAACTCAAATTTAATAATTTTAAGTTTGATATATTTTGTGGTTTAATTATTCTTTATCCAAAGCATTTCTTGTTAGGGGAACGTTACTTGCTCTTCACGTTATGATCCACTGAATAAAAAAAAAAGACGAAACAAAACAAAAGATTTCTGTTGAGAAACAAAATCAGTGTGATTTGAGAAAGAAAAAATAAGTTTCTCGTTTTTAATTGATGCAACACTTTCATGGTTTCTTTATTTTTTAGGTTTTTGGGACCTAAAGGAAGACAAGTAGTCTGCTCATTTGTGTTCGGTCTGGTCTTATACTCCAAAAACTGGCCGATTGGAGACTGATGGTATTGAGCCCAAGGATTTTGGATCTTCCAATGTCATGAAGAAGAGAGAGTCTACTAAGTTTAAAGACCTATGGAGAGTGGTACAAGCATTGACAATAATAGCTATGAATCAATCAATAAGGGTTTTTGGTTTAGCCAGTTTCGTAGTGGCTCCAATCCATGGATGGCTAGATATGTGTACGGTCTGTTATTCCTTTTGGCAAATCTGCTGCCTTGGGCTTTGCGCGATTATGGTCGAGGTGCTTTGGCTGAAAAGAGAAGTATGTGGTTTGACCTGATTTCTCTAGCCTCCATAACAATTTTACAATAACATTGTTACATGAATATATTGATGATTGCAAGTTTATTCATTATTTCAGAATTTAAGAATTGTGAAGATGGAGGAAACTGTTTTGGGAACTGAAGGAGTTTTAAGAGTTAGTTTGGGATGTTTGTATCCTTATATTGAATAGTAATAATTTACATATAAACTATCTTCATGCTTTAGAAACATTGTTACCTTAACTTTGTTTCCTAGCTCTTCTATTTCATTATGTTTCTTTCAACAGTTGGTTCATCAAAGACACATTCGTCGCGACATAAATGGCATTCAGGATGGTGGTTTGCTAAGCTTTTTATGTGCTTTGTCTTAACCATCTTCCCATTCTTGTTACCTTCTTCCATTATTCAGCTTTACGGTATAAGACTAATTAATCCATGTCCTTGATTTAAAATTGTTTTTTAGCTATCACAAATCAGTTTATCTTGACTAGCTTTATATTGGCTTTGCAGGAGAGATTGCTCATTTTGGTGCCGGGTATGTTTCTATCCTATTTTCAGAAACTGTGTGATGGGTTCTTTCTAATGATTTCTTCTTCACTTTTGTTTCAATAGGGTCTTTCTCTTAATTCAACTTATTAGTATCATCAGTTTCATTACATGGCTCAACGAATGTTTCCAAGCCCAAAAAGATGCAGAAAGATGGTGAGACTCCATGACAATGTTCCTTAATTTTTAAAAAATGATTTTAATGAAGCTCAATATGTTGCAGCCATGTCCATGTGATGCTACTAGCGACAACTGCGTACATTGTATGCATATTAGGAGTGATTTTGATGTACATTTGGTATGTGCCTGATCCATCTTGTCTTCTTAACATATTTTTCATCACATGGACTTTGTTCCTAATACAACTCATGACAAGTATCTCTCGTCATCCCAAAGTGAGTCCACATTTTCGCGATTTGTATTCTTGCATCATGTGTATATATCTGGGATTTTTGGAGAAACTAAGCTCTTTTTGCTGTTTGCAATTTAACAGGTGAATGCTGGATTCTTGACACCAGCGCTTATGGGGCTTTATGTTGTGTTTATCTGCTGGTGCGCCATTCAAAGGTATCCAATGACTCTAATGGACAACATTTTAGCCATGTTTTCCCGGTTTATCAGGAAATCTAAAAATGTTCTTTGTATCTTGCAGTGAGCCAGTTGGAAAAACTTGCAATAGAAAAGCTGAATCTTCTAGCAAAACGGACTGGCTTACAATCATAGTAATAGAACTCTCAAGACTTTTCTTCTTATGGTGAGTTTTACAGATAGTAAAGCAAGTATTAAACAGTCTCTATATATGTATTGTTCAGAGCTTTGTGGTTGCTTTGCTTGCTATGGTAATGGCAACATTCTCCACAGGAGTAGATTCACAATGTTTCCAGGTTTGTTAGTTATCTATTATTAGCTCTGCCAATTTTTAAACATCAAAATACAAAAATTGACTAAACAACGTTTTACAGTTAGAAAAGATGAAAATGAAGAAGAAGATGCAATTCCTTATGGATATGGATTCTTTCATTTTGTGTTTGCTACTGAAGCTATGTACTTTGCTATGCTACTTGTTGGCTGGAACACTCATCATTCCATGAAAAAGTAAGTTTTTTTCACCAACAAATCTTATATATTTTGATCACCTTTAATATGATATAACAGTGTGTTCACCTTTAATATAATATAACAGTGTGTGACTAATTTTCACATCCATTGGGTTCACCCGGATTTCCCAACGTAAGAAAAAGTATTTTACTCAAGTGGTTAAATGTCAATTTTTTGCAATATTTTAAATAAGAATTGACTTTTAAGTTTTAAGTAGATGTGTAATCCTCGTAATCGATTTTTTTTTGTCTCAGTATATATAAACTAGTAGTAGTATGTCGTATTCATCAAAAAGAAACTAGTAAGCCTTGGAAATTTTTTATGTTTGATGGATAAGCTTGGGGTTTTTTTTGTGTTAGGTGGACAATAGATGTTGGGTGGACAAGTACTTGGGTAAGGATTATAAACAAATGGCTTGCGGTTTGCGTTTACAGTAAGTAACAAAACAAAAACTCTCTTTTTATTTTGATAAAGACTCAAACAAATATTTATAATGTTTTCTGTGAACACATTAAATGTTCTAAAGAGCAGACAAACAACATGACTGCTTTTTTCTCCAATTGAACATGATCAGAAGATAGAATTATAGAAGATTAAGATTTTGGAAAATTATTGTACATATATAGGTACAAAATTAGTATTTGTGTGATCCTTATGGGTCCCTAATCATTAAGCATGTACACATTATCTATATATACAATTCACAATTTTGATACTAAGCTAGTGTGCGCTAAAAGCTGTGAATATGGATTAAGTTCAACATGTATTATCATATCTTTTCTCACACGATCATTAAATTTAAATGATTTGTATCAAAATGACAAATCATATATTATTCAATAATCAATTAACTTTACAATATTTTTTACGCAATATATTTAGATCAGGCAAAGCTACGGAGGATTTTGAAGGAAATCTAAATAGTTTCTCTATATTAATTAAAAGAGTTATAATAATATCTAAATCATCCAAACTCTAGTCTCTCTTTTTTTGAAGAAAAAAACCAGCTAAAATTGTAAGGTTTACCAAAAAAGTTACTGAGAGGAGCTTTATACATGTCATGCATACACAAACGATTGAGATGATGAGAATTGAGAGAGGAAGAGACAATATCTTAAAAGACAAGAGTCTCACAAAAACTCAAGTCTTAAACAGACAATATTCCATTTTCTGAACAAGACCTAATGGTTCAAAATTTGTAAAACGTTTTTATAAAACCATACAATACAGGAAAAGCCTGCAGAATTTTGTAAGGACAATAGCCAAAAAAAGGGAAATTAATAGACTCATCACCCTCGAGTTATTTATAATAAACACATCAAAAGGGAAATGGAATATATTATTTTTTTAAAACAAAGAAGAATAATAATACCAAACCTATTTCAGAAACATATTTTATGCTTATAAAAATCATCTAACACCCTCAAGAAACCCAATTTTTCTCCAAGTTCATATCCTCGTACCATGTTTGTATTCATCTTATACTACACCTTAGAATACAAACTCAGCCCTCGACCATAACATAGCTTTTTTTCTTTCGAAATGGGAGACCAAATTTGGAGCTAATAAATCTCGGTCTTTCTTACCCGAACGGGTTTCCTCCTGATTGAAAAGGCGGGTTTAATGGAGTTGCAGCTGCAAATGGGCTCCCCGAATTATGATATGCTTGCTGATTGTCATATGAAGTGCTCATGTTGCCAATTGGGTTTACATTGCTGCCAAAATACAGACGGCTATAAACTTTAGAATCGATTCTTTTCCACTACCAAGTATCTCGATGGGAGGACCATCAATTCACAATTAAAGCAAGGAGTAAAAAACTAGTTCAATGTTAAAGGTATACCTCGGTGGCATGTTTCCTGGTAATTGAGGAGACATGTTGTACCCTGAAAATTGAGAGCGAAAGAATTTCATCAAACAATTCATATACACATCATTCAATAGAAGAGAATAACAATGTAATCTAAATAAAAAAATGGCATGTTTTACTTGGTGGAATTACAGATGGAGGGCCTGAGACTTGAGGCGGTATATTGAAATGATTGTGTACTCCTTGAGAAGGCATCATACCTGAAGGAGGTAATGCACCTTGTAGAGACGCCATGGAAGGGAACAGAGTTTCCTGTAAAATTTTCACATCATTCACTGTGTAAATCGCTTATTAATTATTCTATAAATACTTTGGTAAGACAAACTGTTTAACCAATTAATTTATAAGCTCAAAATCATAGGTGCTCAATTTGCAAGTAGCAAATTTTTCCTCGCTCAGAACTAGTACCGAAACATGGTTGCTTTAACACAAAATTCAATCCTGGATTAGTCAAACGAGCTAGAAAACATACTGTTTGTGTCTGTGATGGCGGCCCAGTGTTGAAGTCAAAAGGGTTCATCGACTTGGCTGGCTGCGGAACATTCTGGAAAGGCTGTTGCAGGAGACATGCTTAGTTATAAAAAATAAAACAGGATGTGATGTCATTAAAAACTCAAATTCATTATGAATTCAGAAATATATCAGAAAATCTAACCATGGGGTTATTATACTGCTGCATGCTGTATTGCATACCATGGGGTGGACCAGCTTGCCACCCAGGCAGTGGTGCATGATATGATGGGTAAGTTGAAGTGAATAAATCCTGCAGACAGGTTAATATGTCATCTACACTCACGCATATGGTGGTAAGATCAGACAAATTAGATAAACTAAATTCATACCGCAGGTAATTCCATTCTTCCAGAAGGTTTAACTTCAGATGTCTGTGGGCCACCAGAATGCACTCCTTGAAGAGGTTGCAATGACGGTGCACTCACAGACCTTGGTACATTGGAAGGAAGTGCTGTGTTCCATGGCTGTAATGAAAATTCGAGAAACATAAGCACAATTTTGGAAACAGGAGTTTATGCAATTCTTTGAGACCATGCAATAAAGTACCTACCTGTTCACTTGAATGTCCATTGAAAGGTGATGCAAAATTTTGTGACGTGGAATGACTAAGATGTACAGGTCCGCTAGTTAGTGTAGACGTCTGAGCTGGCACAGAAGAGGTCACTGCCAACTGAGAAAGAAGTGAATCCACTGTATTTCCACTGGGTGGTGACTGACGTGCATTTGAACTAGGGGCACTGGGAGCAGCATCAAAAGATGCCCAGTTATCATTTGTTGCCTGTGTAGCAGCCTGAGGTGTGATCGATTTTGGTGCTTGTGTTGCAACCGAAGGAGTAACAGGTTCTGGATCAGCATCGAAATCAATCAGGCTTATAGCAGTCTCTAGCTTTGCTTCTGGTGGCTTCTCATTTGCAGAAATTAAACTACCCAGTGATGCAGATGGCTGGAATACGACCACACAAAAAAAATCTTTCATCCTTAATTCTAGATGGTATTACCAATGAATACATGTACTAAACCAACTTTTAATAGCTAAAAGGGCTGAGAATGTAAGCAGAGCATCAATGGCTCTTATACACTTTTCACCCTTCATGCACTCTTAAAAAGATGAAGACAAACCTTTGCAGGTGCTGTAGCATCAGCATTTTGTTTGACAATGACATGTGGTTTTGGAGGCTCTCCCAAACGAAGAGGAATAACACTGTCCCCTAAAATTTCCCTAACAGGTCGAACTACAGGAGGGCTAGCTGAACCCAAGTCTTTTACTTGCTCAGGTGACTGGGAGCCCTCTTCTGATTTTTTCCTACCCCCAAATCTATCCTCTCTGCGCCAATCATTAAGGATCTCAGGACGAGAAGGGCTTTTCTTGCTATCACCAACATTCCTGCTACCTGGCTCAAATCCTGGGCTTCTCCCACCAGGACTTGATCTGTCGCTGTAACGACGTTCATATGCATCTTCGTACGGTGGACTTCTAGACCCACTAGAACTTCGTGTCTCAGTATAATCATTTTTATCACCCTGCAGAATATGACACCGAAAGCTGCAATGAATCAGAGAGAATAAAATCTGATGCAATCATGCTCGTTGCATTTATGATAACAAGAACTGCCATAGTATCAAACAAATTACTTTGGACCAGACATGCTTCTTACCATTGGTCCTTTTGGAGGCTTGTCGTCATTCTTCTCATAGGTGTACCTTTTATTTACATACACATGTCTGATGAAGTCCCTTAACCGCTCTACATTACTGACAGATAAGAGAAACCAATCAGTCAATGTAAGACATTCATCTCTAACAGCAAGAAGATAGAATTTGTGATACCTTCCGTCAGGCAGTGACTGCCGCTGTTGATCTAGTCCTTTAAAATAAATATCCTTAGCATTCTGTTACGGGACAAAATCCAAGCCAAAAGATACTAATACTAAATTAAAAATGCCAAGAAACATAGCTCATCATCAGAAGAAAAATAGAGAGATATGGCTTGCTTTACCTGATTTCCACCTTCCTTCAAAGCACTGACTTCTTGTGAGGAAAACTTTGCCATTGAAATCGATTTAACACGGTGGGTAAACTCACGGCTGAAACCAAATTTATATGCATATTATCAACACTGTTATACAGAAGAATAGAAGTAAAAATGGGGAATCTTGAACTTACTGTACTCCACTGCAGTTGGTACAAACAAAAGTCCAGAAAGTAGTACATACATATTGTGGTCCCTAAGAATGATATAAGGAAACATAAAAGTTAGCTGTCTCAAATTTCTTGGTTTCATTGAAATGAAGAAAATGGTAAAAAGAACAAAACTTACGAGGCTATTACAATTAATACACCTCTTGTTCTCAGGAAGTTTGAGAAGACTCCTAATAATCCGCTCATTTTTCTCGTCTTCTTTCACTCGACTAGCCATTTTCGATTCCGAGTACTATAGCTAAACGAAGAATTTTTGAATTACATGCAAAGTCTCAACACTGAGAATTACAATCTTGGCTGAAAAACTCTTATTGCCGACGAAATTCTAAGGAGAAATTGGCAAAATCTGAGTTCTGAGAAAAGGAATTACATATTTATTCTACTTCATTTAATGGAACTAAGATCGATCAAGCCTAAAACATACAGATCCAGAAAACCATAGATGATTTAGAAGAGAAATGGAACAAAGAACACGAATGAAAGGAAATCTTACAATTCAACTTCAACGACGATCAAATTCGTGGAATCTTCTCTTCTCTCTTCTTTGTGGAATCAGAGTCTCTAGAGAGAGAGAGGGAGTCTTCGTACAGCTAAGAATGGTCTGGGGTTAGAAAGTAGAGTTCAGATTTGGACGAGATGGACGGAAATAATTGACGGCGTTAGATGTGGAATAATAGACAATTTGTGTTGACGACGGCTGTCTTCCGAGGGAATAAAACGACTCTAAGGCGACTATGTGCTATTTATAGTTCTTTACTTCTAATAATTGAATGGTCATTACTTACACCTTAAACCTTATCCCATTGGTTGTTTTGAGTGTTTTGGTGGATCGAAACAAAAGTTGCTTTCTTGGTATGGAAAGGAAGTTCTACTCAAGGTAGTTGCTATGGCAATATCGGTGTAAGCCATGAATTTTTTCAAACTTCCTAAAGTGACAACAATGTTTTAAGTTCGACACTTTCACAAATTGAAATAGAGACAAATAGGTCATGATTTCTCGGAAAATGTCAATGTTAATGGATTTAATGGTCACACAAAAGTTACAGAAGACCTTTAATATTATGGGTGATACCTTGGATATGATACATCAAGACGGATTTAAGATCACATATATGACACACCGAAATCCAAATGACTCGATAATACACACAAACAAAGAAAAAGGAAAAACCTTCATAAAATCCAGAAAAGTGTTTACAAAGTGATATGAAGCATATAGGTGTCTAGGCCACGTTTTTAGTGTTTTAGAAGGCTTAATACATGGGCCTAAACATATTAACAAATGAACCTCTTGTTGGTGTTACTTAATTGCCACATTAAAAACTTTAAGAAGAAAACTAGATATAACACACTTAAGGGAAAAGAAAAAGTGCAAATGAGTTACACACTCATTTCTTAATCTTCTTTTAGTACTTGTCGCACATATTAAAGTTTGAGATGGATGCAAATCTTCTTGGCTCCAAAGGCGAACACATAATCCTCATTTGCATTATTCTCTGGTTTAGCTGCTTCACTCGAGCTAGTAGAGGTCGAGTCAAGGGGTCGAGCTTTACATTCCAGAAGTGTTGAAGTTACACTCGAGTTACGCCCATCGAGTTTGGAAGGTAATCTTAAAAAAATTGGTTGAACTAAGGTTGTACTCAAGTTGTTGGTTGAGTTATGGTGCAGAATTTGAGTTGAGATGTCCATGATTATATCATCTCCTCCCACTTGAAAAGGATTTGACCTCAGTTCCAAATTATCTGCATGGACATACATCAAGTTAGTACTCATGAATTCGAATTGGATAAAGAATTACCTCTAAGTCTGCATAATCTCGGTTTTGGATTGTATGTAATGTCTGGTGGTTCTTCTTTGAGCAGGAAGAAGAGACTAAGCTCCTTGTGCTTATTTTGATCCAAGTCAGGTGGCTTGAATCTTTGGTCGTACCACCTTTTATAGACTCTTCTTGTGCGCTTCAATGCGGGTCTGTAATCTCTATATGGGTTCACTTTCCTTTGGTACTTCCAGTTCCAAATCCCTATGTGATAGATCAGTCGTTGTCTTGGTCCATAATCAAGTTGACTAGTAAGAGCTTGAGTCATCTTTTCCTTTGAATCTCAAACCTTTCTTTCTTTTGATTTCATAAAGACTAGAGAACCTGGCACGGAATCCCGAAGGAATCATCACTCCAAGTTGTAAGGATAGTCCTTGGTCTTCAAAGAACTTGAGTAACCCCCACCTTAGGTATATCAAACCTAATATTGTTGTTGTTTCAACTTGCCTTCAATTAAGCAAGGTGGTGGAACCACGAAATGTTGGCTCGAGTAGCCCCCACCTTTAGTATATTAAACCAAAGATTGTTGCTCTTTCGACTCGCCCCTTCACGCCAATGACTTAGAATGGCCACACAAGTGTGATGGAAATCATTTGATAAACCAGTTTGATTCCTTGGATATGACACACCAAGAAAGATCGAAATGTTCACAAAGAACAAAAGAGAATCACTCTTACATTTATTGATAAAAAGTTGGATCCTCACAAATGAGAATTACATGAGTTTATAAAGAAAAAAGGACTCTCTAGATTCCTCTAGACTTATTAAATCTCTTAAAGATGAAGAGTAAAGACTACTATGTAAATGACAAGTAAATGTCACAATTTATTATGACTTGAATAAGAAGGACTCTTGAACTTTTGGCCTCTAAAATATCTTTTAGTCTTCCAAATTCGTCACTATTCATGGGCTGGACTTTAAGGCTTGATTTAAGACTTCTCTTGGACTTGTAGAAAGCTCAACGTGGTTTGGACTTGACAAGTATAAAGTCCAATGGATTCCTTATGTTGTTCTTTGTCCAAAAGGCCTTGAATAAATCCACAAATTCTCTTCTTGATTTGTTTAGCCCGTGATCTTGTAATTGGACCGACTGGAATCTCCAAAGCTCTCTCGTGATCTCATTGCTTAGCTCCAAGTTCTCCTTACCTTCCTTGCTGCTTTCCATGATCATATCATCCCCTTCCTCTTGAAAAGGATTTGACCTCAAATTAGGTTTATCTGCATCAAAAGGAATAAAGTCAGAAATGTTAAAGGTAGAACTGATTTTGTACTCACTTGGCAAGTCTATCTTGTAGGTGTTTTCATTGATCTTTTCCAAGACTCGAAATGGCCCGATGGCCCTTGGCATTAGCTTAGACTTCCTTTGAGCTGGAAATCGTTCCTTCCTCATGTGAACCCAAACTAAGTCTCCGGGTGTAAAGCTCTTCTCACAGCTTGCTTTTGATATTACTTAGTCTTTTGCTCAATGTTAAGCCTCGTCTTTTCATGAAGTGTCTTGATCATCTCAGCTTTCTTTTTCCCGTCGAAGTACACAAGCTCATTGAAAGGTAAAGGTGATAAATCCAATGGAGTTAAGAGATTAAAACCACACACAATCTGAAAAAGTGAAAAGTTAGTAGTCGAGTGGATGGAATGATTATAAGCAAACTCAACATGAGGAAAGCAATATTCCCAAGTTATGATATTCTTTTTAACTATAGCACGCAACAAAGTGGATAAAGTCATATTGACTACTTAAGTTTGTCCATCAGTTTGTGGATAACAAGTAGTAGAAAACAATAACTTTGTCCCTAACTTAGCCCACAAAGTTTTCCAAAAATAACCAAGAAACTTAGCGTCTCGAACTGAAACAATCGTCCTAGGCATGCCATGTAAACGCACAACTTCCTTAAAGAACAAATCAACAACAAATGTAGCATCATCAGATTTGTGACAAGGAATGAAATGTGTCATCTTAGAAAATTGGTGTACTACCACAAGGATAAAATCCATACCTCTCTTAGTTCTAGGCAACCAAGGACAAAGTCCATTGAGATATCAGTCCATGGTTCACTCGGAATACGCAATGGGAGATATATACCTTGAGGTTGGACTTTAGACTTAGCTTGCTTACAAGTAACACACCTCGCACAAATTTGTTCCATATCTCTTTTCATATGCGGCCAAAGGAAATGTTCTTTTAGAACAGTCATGGTCTTGGAGAGGCCAAAATGTCCCATAAGGCCTCCTCCATGTGATTCCCTAACCAAAAGATCTCTCAAAGAACAATTAGGAATGCACAATTTTATTTTCATTGAATAGAAAACCCTCATGAAAATAGAAATTTCCATACGCATGCTTCACACAAGTCATAAACACTTCTTGAAAGTCAAGGTCAATTTCATATAACTCTTTAATGTGCTCAAAACCAAGAACCTTAGCATCAAGAGTAGATAGTAGTGCATAGCTTCTTGATAACACATCAGCCACAACGTTTTCCTTTCCTTGCTTATACCGTATGACATAAGGAAATGTTTCTATAAACTCCATCCAATGAGCATGTCGTTTGTTTAGTTCTTGTTGACCCTTCAAGTGTTTCAAAGACATGATCTGTATGAATCACAAGCTCCTTTGGCCAAAGATAGTGCTGCCATGTTTGCAAAGCTCTAACGAATGCATACAACTCCTTGTCATAAGTCAGATAGTTTAAAGTTGCTCATCCAAGCTTCTCACTAAAGCAAGCGATTATCTTCTTCTCTTAGATAAGCACAACTCCAATGCCTACACCTGATGCATCACATTCAATCTCAAATGTTTTAAGAAAGTTAGGCAAAGATAAAAGTGGTGCATTGGTGAATTTCTCCTTAAGTTGTTGGAACACATTCTCTTGAGCTTCTCCCCATTTGAATCCAACATATTTCTAGATCACTTCAGTAAGTGGGGCAGCAATAGTGCTAAAATCACGAACAAACCATCTATAGAATTCAGCAAGGTCATGAAAACTTCGAAGTTCTCCTACGGTTTTAGGACTTGGCCATTCTCGGATTGCTCTCACTTTCTCCTCGTCTACTTGAATGACCTGTGCACTTACAACAAAGCCTAGAAACACAAGGTTTTCCGAACAAAAAGTACATTTTTTCAAGTTTGCATATAGCTTTTCCTTTCTTAGTACACCTAAAACCGATTTCAAATGTTCATTCCAAACTTTTGCTAAAAACTAGAATATCATCAAAGTAGACAACCACAAACAAACCAATAAAATGTCTCAAAATATGGTTCATTAACCTCATGAACGTGTTGGGTGCATTAGTTAATCCAAAAGGCATGACTAACCACTCATAAAGACCATGTGTTGTTTTAAAAGTTGTTTTCCATTCATCACCCTCTTTCGTTCGAATTTGGTGATATACACTCAAGATCAATTTTAGAAAAGACACAAGAACCATGCAGCTCATCTCACATATCATATAAGCGAGGAATTGGGTGTCTTTACTTTACCGTGATATTATTGATGGATCTACAATCAACACACATGCGCCAAGTTCTATCCTTCTTAGAAAGTAGTAAAACGGGCATGACACATGGACTCATGCTCTCACGAATATAACTTTTCTCCATCAGCTCACTCACTTGCCTTTCCAACTCATTGGTCTCTTCTGGATTGGTTCTATAAGCTGGATGGTTTGGAATGGATTCTCCGGGTACAAAATCTATTGATGCTCAATCCCTCGGATTCGAGCTAGACCACTAGGGTTCCCATCCAAAAATACATCTCCAAAATCCTGCAACAAAAAAGAAACACCACTAGGCAAACTGGGGTCAAGGTTAGTAGAACTCATAAAAACCACTTTGTACATAAGTACAAATATAGACTGATGTGAAACCAAAACTCTCTTTATCTCACTTGACCTCACAAAGAAATTTTATTGTTTTCTCTATTTTCTCTCTTTGTGTGTTTCACTCTTAAGCTCACTCTTTTTTAGTGTTTCTCTCTCAATCTCATTCTCTTTTTGGTGTTTTGTGTTTTAGCCACTCATACCTATCTCCTCATGTTGCTTTAGAAGCAAATAATCTTGGTAGATCTCATTAGGAGTCATAGGAACAAGTGTAACAGTTGTCCCCTTATAACCAAATGAATAACATTTCTCCCAAGAAGAATATGTCCAGCCTCCATTGGCACAATATCACAAATCACTTCGTCCTTATACTTCCCAATGCTAAATGGAACCACAACTTGCTTTGACACTTTGAGTTCTTCAAACTCACTTAACCATTGAAACTTATACAGCTTGAGATGTTTCCGAGTAGTCAATCCCAGTTCTCCACAAGTGTACTAATCGCCACTCCCTCCATCAATTATAAGACTACACATCTTATCAGGAATAAGACATCTCGTGTGAAATAAATTCTCACACTGCACGTTCTCCTCTAGTTTACCTTACACACTCAAAAACCTTCTAGCTACCAAAAGATCACCTGTGGCTGCAGGTAACTCTAGAACATCTTGAGATGACATAGAATCTGAAACCACTTCTTCTTCGGTTTTGTACTCTCTATTGGCTCTAAGTATTATTGTCCTCTTGTTTGAGCATTCATTTGCATAATTTCCCCTGCCATGACACTTAAAACATTGCACATCACGATTTCGTGTAGAAGAGGGTTCATCTTTACCTTTGACCTCTTGTCGGCTAGTATTCGGCTTGGATTCAAACTTTGGCATTGGAACAATTTTTTCTTCGCGTGAGTAGCTAGGACGTTGAGTAATAGAACTTGTGCCATAAGTTTGACGTGTGCTACCCTTCCTCTTGAGCTGCTACTCCACCAAGATAGCCTTATGCAACATATTTCTAATTCTACATAGTGTTGTATCTCTACTCGGTCTTGGATCTCACGATTCAAACCACTAAGAAATATGACCATGGTAGCCTCACAATCTTCGTCTATATCGGCTCTCATCATAAGTATTTCCATCTCTTGAAAATAATATTCCACACTTTGGTTGCCTTGCACCAATCTCCTAAGTTTTTGATGTAACTCTCAGGGATAGTGACTAGGAACGAACCGTCGTCTCATCAAGGTTTTCATGTCTTCCCAAGTCTGAATGGGTCTTTCTCTATTTCTTCTCCTGCTTGTCACCACTTGATCCCACAAATTAATAGCATAATCATAAATTTCAGTGGCTGCAACTCGTACCTTGTTGAGCTCGGAATAGTCTTGACAATCAAAAACGAGTTCAATCTTTTTCTCCCATTCGAGATAGGCTTTTGGATCGTTCTTTCCTTGAAATGATGAAATTTTCAGCTTAAATCTCCTTAATTTATCTTCAGCCCGACCCTTTTCTTCTCTAGCTCGTCTAGGTCTCCTTCGACTCGAGTTAGATGAGTGTTTATCTCGACCATAGTAGTCAACACCGCCTCTTTGTACTTCCGCCGGTGGTGGATCTCCTTGTACGTTAGGCAGTCGAGGTTGTTACCTAAGTGTTTTCTCATTTTTAACTTGATCCAAATGTTCATTGACTGCTTCCATCTCAACTCTCAACAAACGAGTCATCTCTCCCTTCAAAGCTTGAATTTGGAGATTTGGAATTCCTTGTATTTGCTCACCCTCTGGATTGTCATTATTGTCGTTTGACATACTTAGAACCTGTAAAAAAAAGAATATTCAATAGAAAAATGTCTCACAATCTCACAAGTGTTTGACACACAAGTGTTTCCCTCAAATTATTGGCTTTTCTCTCAAATGTTCTCACAACCTTACGCCTTTTTCCTCTCTTTTTGAATCTCAAAATTTTCTTATAGAACTAATAAAATACTCTTTGATTTGCTTTCTCCAAAAGTCAATGACCTAACAAGAAGTATCACACAAATCAAGTATTAGATAGATCTTGGTACACAAACAAACAACGAACAAGCATTTTTTTATATGAATAATAGAAGATGAAGAATTTTTTTCTTATATATATATATTCTTTTTTCTTGCTTTTTCTAATTAATTAAAAATAAAATATGAAAAGACGGAAATTGGAAAGATAGAAGATGAGAAGATTAAAGATGAAGAGATAGAAGATGGATAGATAGAAAATGAAAAGATTAACTAACTTGGAAGTGTGCTCTGATAACAAATGACGCGGAATCCCGAATGAATCATCACTCCAAGTTGTAAGGATAATCCTTGGTCTTAAAAGAACTTAAGTAACCCCCACCTTAGGTATATCAAACATAAGATTGTTGTTGTTTCAACCCGCCTTCAATTAAGCAAGGTGGTGGAACCACGAAATGTTGACTCGAGTAGCCCCCACATTTAGTATATCAAACCAAAGATTGTTGCTGTTTCGACTCGCCCATTCACGCCAATGGCTAGGAATGACCACATAAGTGTGATGAAAATCACTTAATAAACCAGTTTGATCCTTGGATATGACACATAAAGAAAGATCAAAAAGTTCACAAAGAACAAAAGAGAATCACTCTCAAATTTATTGATAAAAAGTTGAATCCTCACAAATGAGAATTACATGAGTTTATTAAAAAAAAAGGACTCTCTAAATTGCTCTAGACTTATTGAATGTCTTAAAGATGAAGAGTAAAGAGTACTAAGTAAATGACAAGTAAATGTCACAATTTATTATGACTTGAATGAGAAGAACTCTTGAACTTTTGGCCTCCAAAATATCTTTTAGTCTTCCAAATTCGTCACTATTCATGGGCTGGATTTTAAGGTTTGATTTATGACTTCTCTTGGACTTGTAGAAGGTTCAAAGTGGTTTAGACTTGGCAAGTATAAAATCCAATGGATTCCTTATGTTGTTCTTTGTCCAAACTGCCTGGAATAAATCCACAAATGCTCTCCTTGATTTATTTATCCCGTGATTTTGTAATTGGACCGAAGGGAATCTCCAAAGTTATCTCGTGATCTTCATTGCCTAGCTCCAAGTTCTCCTTAGCTTCCTTGCTGTTTTCCATGATCATATCAGAACCTATATTAAATATGTGAGGAGTTGTAGACAAAGAACCTCTTAGGATGATCAAACATGCTTTCATTGCTTAAGGCTTCTAAGGTAATCTTCGAATATTTAAATTCAAATCTATAATCTTTCAAATTACAAGGCTTAATCAACATGTTTTTAAACAAGCAATTCAATTCAGGTCAAGTTTTAAACAATGCAAATTATGTTATAGTTCTAAACATGTCAAACACATTGCTGCCCATAGAAACTTCCAATAATGGCCTAAATACACAACCATCATCAAGCATAAAAATCATTTGGTTAAAGATCCTTTCAGGTGTGAGTGCTTCAAAGTATGGAATTATTTTATCAAAGCGCAAGTTTGAAACTCGAAATTCTTGACATTTTCCTAACCAAAACACTTTTCAACATGAAAAGATAAAATCACAAACAATTTAGGACTCGTTTTTACCAAATCAAGTTCCTTACACTGCTTTCTTGGGTAATCACAAGGAAATGGCATAAGGACGTGTTCTGGCTTAGATGGCGGTTCCAATTCAAAATTCAATGGCAAACTCATTTGTGTTTCTCCAGCTAATTATCCTGCATAAGAACAGCACCAATACCAACACCAGATGCATCACATTCGATTTCAAAAGTTTTAATAAAATCTGGAAGAGATAAGATACGAGTGTTAGTAAGCTTCTCTTTAAGGCTCTGAAATGCATTCTCTTTACCTTATTTAATGCCTCTAATTGGTGGCAGTCCCGGCGGATTATCTTCAGGAAAAACATCTTGAAAATCCTGCAAAAGAGTAAGAATACTACTCGGCACAGCCGGTTCCAATTCAGTTAGATTAAGCAAATTCTCATTTGAAACCATCATAAGGTTAGGTGATTCACTCCCTTCTGTCCTTGTCTTGGATTGTTTTGATGGCTGGTTTTGCAGTGGCTTCTTTTTCATGCTGAGTTGATCTAGATAGACCTCATGAGGTGCAATTGGAGCTTGGATAATCTTTCTGCCCTTGTACTCAAAACTATGACGGTTTGTGAAACCATCATGAATAACTCTCCGGTCTGATTGCCATGGTCTTCCTAACAAGATGTGACTAGCTTCCAAAGGTGCAATGTCACAGAGAATGTTGTCTTCATACTTGCCAATAGTCAAAGACACCTTAACTTGCTTACTCACAACAAGCTCACCCTCATCATTCAGCCATTGCAACTTATACGGCCTTGGGCGAGGTATTTCCATCAAACCGAGCTTCTGAACCATGGTTTGGCTAGCAATATTGGTACAGCTACCTCCGTCTATGATAAGACTGCACACTTTATCATTGATCACACACCGTGTATGGAACAAATTTTCCCTTTGTTGTTGTTCTGTAGTCTTGGTCATGACACTTAAAGCTCTTATTGTCACAAAAAGAGGACCTTTTGGTGGTTTTACAACCTCAACATCTGTCAACTCATCATGCTTTTCTTCCTCATATTCGAACTCTCCATCAGCTTGAAGTACCATTACCCTATTGTTGGGGCAGTCACTCGCATAATGCCCTAACCCATGACACTTAAAACACTTGAGGTCTCTAGCTCTGAGGTTAGACTTAGCTGGTTCTTTCAACTCTTTGGAAACACTTGGTTTAGATTCCCTTAAGTGTGACAACTTCTCCTCAGTCTTGACACTTGATTTGAAATCCTTGTGAACACCAAACTTTGAGTCTTTTGTGTAACTCGATCTGTTGGAACCATAGCTCGATCGAGTTCCCTTCCTCTTAAGTTTCTTTTCGAACATAACAGCCTTATGGAACAATTCCTCCAACTCCACGTAATGGTGAACCTCCAAAAGATCAATTATGTCTCTGTTAAGACCTCCCATGAATCTGAACATTGTAGTCTCACTATCCTCATGAATATCTGCCCTGACCATAAGAGTTTCCATCTCCTTGTAGCATTCTTCCATAGATTTGGTACCTTGTACCAGATTTATCAACTTGAAGTGTAGCTCTCTGTGGTAATGACTTGGAATAAACCTTTTCCTCATAAGAACTTTCATTTGGCACCATGTATCAATTGGAAAGTCTCCAACACGTCTTCTAGTAGTGACCAATTGATCCCACCAGCTGAGAGCATAGTCATGGAACTCTGTGGCTGCTATCTTGACTCAGTTTTCCTCTGTGTACTCTTGACAATTAAAGACAAGCTCAATCTTCTTCTCCCAATCCAAATAAGCGTCTGGATCATTAGTACCATGAAATGGAGGAATCTGGATCTTTAACCCAGCCATATTATCCCTAGGAGTTGTTCTTTCTTCATGTCCAAGTCTGTGCCTCCTTTGACTAGAGCGAGATGGTGAGTAGTAATCTCGAGCTTCTTGCAACTCCTCAGCCACTCTAGAGTTAACAGGGACTTGTTCATGCTCAGTTACAGCTCGTTCTTGCCTGAAAGCTTCTAGTTTGTCATCCATCATTTTGGACAAGGTTGTTGTAAGAGCCTCTAATAAAAGTTTGTTGCTTGGACCACCTTCTTCCTCATCTCCTGCCATGTTCCTACAGGAAATCAAAAGACAAACAAGTAATCTAGTCCAATAAATACTTTTAAAATTGCAGAGAATTAGATCTAAGACAAAGTGCTCTTAGAATACTAAAAGACACTTTAGAAACTGCAGCAAACAATCAAGAATACCAAGAGTCTTGTGAAAATTCGAAAGCTTTTACTAGCAGCTAAAAAAGAACAAACTTAGATCTAACACATTCAGACTTAGAACCAACAGTTTTAGGCTTAGATCTAACAGTTTAACAAATCAGAAAATGATTAAAGAGAAAAACTGAAAATTTTCGAAAACGTTCAACAAGAATATGAAGAGTTTTTGATACAACCTGACTTGAATCGGCTCTGATACCACATGATACACTTCTGCAGTGAGTAAGGAGTATCCAGGAAAGAATCCAAGCGGCTGTAAAAACCCAAGAGTGTGAAACACGAAACTCGAAACCGAAGAGTCACGTTTTGAGGTGAAGAACGAAATCAACCTCAAAACAACTCGGATTGAACTGGAATTTTAGCAGCGGAATAAGACTGGACGATAAGACTTGTGACAAAGTTTGAGACGATTCTATGGAGGGACGACGGAGATACGATGGTGAAGATGAACAGTCGTTTTAGAGCACTAAATGGATCGATTTAAACTATCAAGAGGGATGAAGAACTCTTGATCTTCAGCTTGAATTCACCCATGATATGACACACGAGGGCAAAATCCAAGTTGTATGGATATTACACACCATACACATCAAACAAGTGAGGGAAAAGTTTTAGAATAAAATGTTTGATGAAATGAAAGGAACTAGGGTTCAACATACTTATAGGAAAAATAAGCCACGAAATGGGCTTTTGAAAAGAGTGGGCTGAAAGTACAAAAGCGCAAAACATAAAACAAAAGAAGTCCACTTAAAGTCTTAGTCGAATTAGTCTTCCCTTTCCCTTTCTAAGCATGTTGTCTAAGAGGATAGATGAATAAGTGTATCCAACATTGCCTCATTAAAAACCTTGTCTAGAAAACCCATGGGGATAAAACTAGACGAAGGGAAAAAGAGTGCAAGTATATACGCCTCTCTTAGACAACTCTTAGCTAGCTTGAATCACAACCAGTGTGGTTGGATTAGCTATGGTGCTAAGGTTGCTTTCAGTCTGATTGAGCATTATGCCAATGGCTTGTTGAAGTCTTTGTGCCTTAGCTCTTATCATTGGTCCATATGGTACGTCCATAGCTTGTTCTAACTCCTCTGGTCCAAGTTCCTCAAGCTCTTATTGTTCCGGTTCAAGCTGCTGGTCCATTCTTATATCAATAACTAAGTCTAGACCAACAATTTTCTATGAAGATTATTGGGCTTGACAACATATCAAATCTGGTAATCAAATCCATGAGCTCAGGTTCTTAGCTAGCTCTTAGACTTCACATAACGGATCGCTTGCAAGATGCAGCTACTTAACATTCCATAATCTCTATCTCCCAATGTCAAGAATATTGTTTGGAGAGGTTTAGGTAGAGCACTACCGGTGGCTTAAATACTAATAAAAAGAGGAATTAAGATGAAAAACTTATGCCAATTATGCATTTATGCATCTAAAATAACTAACCATATCATGTTTACTTGTCATGAGGCTAGGCAAATTTAGGCATTGTCAGGAATTCTTGATTTTCTATTTTGGCAGATTTCTCTTGGTATGGATAAACATGGTTTTCCTTGACTTTTATGGTTAATCTAGAATGCTAGAAATGATAAACTATTTTTTAATATAAGCAGAGACCTCAAGGAAATTGTTCGTCATGATGAGGATGAGGTGTATGTGTGAAAAATCTCAATAGTATGTGATTAGAGAAGAAGAGAATCTGATTGAGAATTGAGAAAGAGAGAGTTGGAAGAAGAGTCTTCTCATTTCTTAAGCTTTACAAATGTGGTTTACAACATATATATATAGTAAGAGCACACGAAAACCCTACCTATACATACACATTACACTCTTTTATACAGTCCAAACACTAAAGACAAAACTTACCCGAAATGGGTACAAACCAAATCTGCCATAACAAAAGGGAAGGGAAGACTTTTCCCAATATGTTCCAACGGTCTTCAAGGAGTCACATGTGACTTTTCTGAGCCAAGTTACCACACATGTGACTTAGTTCCTTTCCAACAATGCTAACCAAGTTCTTCTTTGTAGTTAGACCCTTCCTTTTACTCGGTTCCTTGTTTAGCACTCCAACTGAAGCTTGTCTTATACTCCAGCTATTTAACTCTTTTAGTTTAACACTCCCCCTCAAGCTTGAATCCATAATGTGGATCATTAGGAACAAGCTTGAAAGTTGTAACTCCCCACCTCGTTAAAAACCTTAGTGGAAAACCCTTTTTTGGGACAAAACCAACTAAGGGAAAAAGAGTATGGTTCATTGTTACGCCTTGGACAAATTAATTAGTCCAAGCTTCTCATATACAAACTCACACACCTTTGAGCTTGCAGCCTTAGTGAAAATGTCAGCCAATTGATCTGAGCTCCTTGTGTAACATGGCAAGATCACTCCTTGCTCCACCTTTTCTCGAACCTTGTGGCAATCAACCTCTATATGCTTTGTTCTTTCATGGAAGACTGAGTTAGAGGCAATGTGAATGGCAGCTTGATTATCACAATGCATTGTGATTGGTTCTTGAGTCTCAATCCCCAAATCTTTGAGCAACGCCTTTAGCCATATAAGTTCATCTGTGAGCTTCCTCATAGCTCTATATTCAGCCTCGGCACTTGAGCATGACACCACCTTCTGCTTCTTGCTCTTCCAAGTGACTAAATTGCCTCCAAGGAACGTGCAATACCCGGTGGTAGACTTGCGGTCTTGCCTATTTCCAGCCCAATCCGCATCACAGTATCCAACAAGAGTTGTGTTGTCATTTCTTCCCATCCATATGCCTTGCTCTGAAGTTCCTTTGAGATATCTCAAGATGCGATCCACCATTTCCCAATGGCACTTCTTCGGTGCTTGCATATGTTGACTTACTCGGTTCACTGCAAAACACAAATCCGGTCTAGTTATAGTAAGATAAATCAACTTACCAACCATTTTCCTGTATAGATGTACATCTTCAAATGGTTCATCATCTTTCTCCCCCTTGCACGTTGCTTTGTAGGCATCCTCAAGTGGTGTCTTTGCAATCCTTGTACCTACATCACACTCATTCAAAAGATCAAATGTGTACTTCCTTTGAGACAAGAAGAGGCCTTCCTTCGATCGGCACACTTCAATGCCAAGAAAGTACTTCATTTCGCCCAAATCCTTAATGTCAAAAACAGAATGAAGGTGTGTTTTGATACCTTTGATACCCGTTTTGTCACTCCCGGTGATGATGATATCATCCACATACACAAGGACAACAACAATTCCATCCTTACCTTGTAGTGTGAAGAGGGTGTGGTCTGCCTCAGACTTCCTAAATCCATGGTCACGTAAGGTTTGACTCAACTTATGATACCAAGCTCTAGGAGATTGTTTAAGACCATAGATAGCTTTCCGAAGCCTTAAGACATTTCCTGGTGCCACAATGTGCTCCAATCCCGGTGGAGGATGCATGTATACCTCATCCTCCAGTTCTCCTTGTAGGAATGCATTCTTGACATCCATCTGCCACAATTCCCAATCAAGATTAGTAGCTAAAGACAACACTACACGTACCGTATGGAGTTTGGCAACCGGAGCAAATGTGTCGTGGTAGTCTTCTCCATAGGTTTGAGTAAACCCCCTCGCTACAAGTCTTGATTTGTGGCGTTCAATTTCTCCATTACTTTTGTATTTGATGGTGAAAAGCCATCTTGACGTTACAGCCTTCTTCCCTTTTGGAAGTTCAGATTCGTCCCAAGTGTGATTCCTCTCCATTGCTCCATGCTCATTATCCACAGCATCTCTCCAAACCTTGTGCTCCTTGGCTTCTTCATAGGTATTAGGGATGAAGTGTTGATCAATCTTGCTGGTAAAAGCTTGATGAGCTATTGGAACGTGGGCTAAGGTGCACATAACTTGTGTTGGATGAGCTACTGCCTTGTTGTTATAGTACACACGTGTGTTAACCCAATTGGATGGATTCTTCCTCACTCTTGTGCTACGCCTTAGAAGTTGGTTTGGTGGTTCATTAGCACTTGATTCTGCCTCTGCATGGTTTTCTCCCAAGGGTGCTGACTCCTCCTCATTTATCGGAACACTGTTTGAGTCCTCCTCATATTGGTTTATAGTCACATGGTTATCAACACTCGGGTTATTGTTGGCAAGTGTACTTGGACCATCATCAGTCCTATGGTGGATTCGACCGTCAACAGATGAGTGATGTTGTCGAGGCGTGGCATCATGGGATGTGGATTGAGGAGGATTGGCAGCCACCACTCCAATCTTCTCCAAAATGTTTCGCAAGGAAGTGGCACGACTTGAGGGACCTGATTGAGCATTTTCAGATAGTCCTTGTAACTCTGACCAATTCTTTACGTCATAGTACCCCTTTGTCTCTATAAACTTCACATCCCGAGATACAAGCACCCTCCTCGTCTCTGGGATGTAACACTTATATCCTTTTTGAGTTGTCGAGTATCCAACAAACACTCCTTTAGTACTTTTAGCCTCTAACTTGTTTCTTTGATCTCCTGGTACCAAAACAAAGCCAACACAACCAAACACACGTAAATGATTAATTGATGGTTTTGTTTGAGTTAGTACCTCAAATGGAGAGACATCCTTTAACACTTTGGTAGGAAGTCGATTAATCACGTAACAAGCTGTCATCACCGCATCACTCCAAAAACGTTTTGGGACATTAGTGTGGAACATCATGGCTCTAGCAACCTCCATAAGGTGTCCATTCTTCCTTTCAGCCACACCATTTTGTTGAGGGGTGTACGGGCAGCTTGTTTGATGCATTATTCCGAGTTTGGCTACAAGTTGTTTGAATGAGTTGCTTGTGTATTCACCTCCATTATCTGTTCTTATGATTTTAATCTTTGCATTATAATGGTTAGTCACATAGGTTTGGAAATTGGTAAAAGCCTCTAGCACCCTATCTTTTGAAGGTAACAAAGTTAACCAAGTGTACTTGGATTTCTCATCTATAAAGGTGACAAAATACTTATGATTTTCTCTAGACTCACAAGGAGAAGACCACACATCTGAGTGAATTAATTCAAAACAATGTTCATAAACGGTTGAGGACTTGGGAAACACCGATCTACAATGTTTACCAAGTATACAAGCCTCACAATCATCATTTTTAAAGGAAATACTAGGCAATAACAATCCTAAAGCACGTGAATGAGGATGACCAAGTCTAGCATGCCATAAAACATTCTCATCATTACTACAAGAACTAGATAAGCAAGATAAAGGTAAAGATAAATTCGGATCTTTCTCCACATCTTCAAGGAGATATAATCCATTTTTGGTGACACCTTCTCCAAGGACTTTGCCACTCTTAATATCCTGAAAACAAACTTTGTTAGGCTCAAATATAGCTCTACAATTAAGATCACTAACAGTCTTGCTTACACTCAACAAATTTGAGGTAAATGATGGCATGTAAAGGGCTTTAGAGCTCTTATCAAACAATTTTAAATCACCAATGCCTCTAATAGGAACTCTTTTACCATCAGCAATAATCACATTCCCTAAGGCTGGTTTTAAATTACTAATCAACCTAGGGTTCTTAATCATATTATGAGATGCACCAGAATCTACCACAATTTGATCCGAAAATTTTGAAGCATGATAAGAGATACCAGAATCTTTGAGTGCATTGATGGATTTGATGAGCTCTTCAAGGTCTGATTTCTTCACATATTCATTGTGGTTTACAGTCATAGCCTTTCCTTCAACCATTTGAGATGATGTGCTGGCTGCTGTGATGGTTTGAGCCTCCATTCCTTCAGTTGCAAGATTCGCTTTTGCCTTTTCCCATCTGTTTTGCTTGAGGTGGGGATGAAGTATCCAACAGCGGTCCTTAGAGTGACCTTTCTTCTTGCAATGGTCACATATCCACACCTTCTTCTCCTCTGGTCGGTATGAAGCTTTGTTAGCCATAGTAAGCTCCCCCTTACCACCAAGAAGACTTCTTGAACCTTGTTCTCTTTGAATGGATCCACACACTTCCTCCAAGCTTGGCAGCTTGTCTTGCCTCAAAAGATGCCTAACTAGGTCACCATAGGCTGGGTTTAGGTTCATCATAAGACCAAAGACCTTGTCTTGCTCAAGTCTTTCACCTAACACCGTTGGGTCCACCGTTGGGGGTCTTAGCATGTCAAGCTCAGCCCAAAGAGATCTATACTTCCCAAACCATTGAGTGAACTCCATATCTTCTTGGCTGAGATCATTGATAGCTTTCTTCACCTCATACACACGGCTGAGGTTTGATAGGTTGCCATAAACCTTCTTGAGAGTGTCCCATAATTGCTTAGCACTCTCACAGTAGGAATAAGCTTCATGGATTGCTGGGTCAAGAGAGCTTTGCATGATAACAAGAGCTACTTGGTCATCTTGGTACCACTTAGCGTCCTCATCCTCTACAGCCACAACTCCACTAGCTTCACCTTTCTTTTCTTTTTCAACAGACCTAGCCATCCTCTTTGGAGCTCCTCCTTCAACATGAGCCCAAAGTCCACGACCACACAACACAGATTTTATGGTTCTAGACCATAACAAGTAGTTCACTCCCTTGAGAGTGACATGAATACCAACAAGCTTTAAGTTATCCATCAGGTTTGACACAGAGGAAAGAAACAGAGAGATTTGGACAGAAAGATGGAGCTTTCAAACAATGGAGTTTCAAGAAGAGAGAGAAAGTTTCAGCAGATTAGATAAGAGAATTAGAGAGTTTCAGCGGATTAAATGAGTCATAAGAGATCTTATGCTCTGATACCATGTGAAAAATCTCAATAGTATGTGATTAGAGAAGAAGAGAATCTGATTGAGAATTGAGAAAGAGAGAGTTGGAAGAAGAGTCTTCTCATTTCTTAAGCTTTACAAATGTGGTTTACAACATATATATAGTAAGAGCACACGAAAACCCTACCTATACATACACATTACACTCTTTTATACAGTCCAAACACTAAAGACAAAACTTACCCGAAATGGGTACAAACCAAATCTGCCATAACAAAAGGGAAGGGAAGACTTTTCCCAATATGTTCCAACGGTCTTCAAGGAGTCACATGTGACTTTTCTGAGCCAAGTTACCACACATGTGACTTAGTTCCTTTCCAACAATGCTAACCAAGTTCTTCTTTGTAGTTAGACCCTTCCTTTTACTCGGTTCCTTGTTTAGCACTCCAACTGAAGCTTGTCTTATACTCCAGCTATTTAACTCTTTTAGTTTAACAGTATGTCTGGGCTCTTGCTAATGAGTGTATCACCAACATCGATGACATATCCTTTGATAGATCCCATGACTCTCAGGTAGATAACAAATGGTCTCTTCTGTTCCCTATCGATCGATGCATCTTTTACTGGTTATAAATGTTTAGTCAATGGATTTTGGAAGGATTCTGAGTACTTTAGGCTTGATTGGTACGAAGTCTCTAATAGTTTTTTTGGAGCTAGTATGGGAGTGCGTGGGACCAAAATAAGTTTATCCCCTCTGCATTCTGAGATCGAATGTTGTGGGCGATGTCCTCCTTCCTCTCTTCTTAGTGTGTTGAAGTGGCGTTTGTTGTACATTGTGCAAATGTGTTGAAGATGGTAGTTGATCCTGGTAACTGACTTGCTTACTTTCCATTCTTGGAGGATTTTGTGCGCCTCTAAAGCCTATTCGGCTTGTTCTCTTTGTCCTTAATTCCTAGATTGCTAAACTACAAAACTGATTTTTTGGTTTAAAATGTTAGAGGGCTATTCAGAAATCAATCTTCTGTTAATCCGTTTTTTAACCTTGGCTATCTTTTTGTTTTAATGCGTGTAACTGGTTGTTACCATTTTGCAATTCTGTAAATTCAGTTGTTACCATTTGCACATAATACAATTCAGCCCAATTTCACAATTTATTACTATTTAAAATTATAACGAATATTTAAATAAATATATATAATTTACAATGACTAACAAATTAAATCGTGTATACCGATGACATGTGGTCCAGCGGTGTTGTCATTTAAAAATCCACAAGGCAACCAGGTTCGATTCTTCCCTAATACAAGTGGAAGAAAAAAAAAAGCATTTTAGGGTGTGGATTTCGGCTATAGATCAGGTATTTTTGATCAATTTGGTGACAAAAAAAAAATTAAGTTGTGTATCTCTTGTTAGATATGGACATTCAAGATCATATATTTTTCTATTTCATACACTTAACACCTACATACATATTTTTTGTATATAAATAGGGTATGATCCGGTTGTGATATTAGATCTAAAATTTTATGTGAATTATGTGGTTTTAATCGGTTTTGAATTTATGTATTTTTCAAAAGTAAACAAAATAATATTTAGTAAAAGGTAATTTAATAAAATTTAAAATTTATATAAAAATTAGAATAATTTGGATTTTTTTATTTTATTAAATAATAATATAATCTATGATTATTATTTTGAATATTTAAATATTAAATTTTGAATAAAGAAAGTAAATTTTAAGTATATAATTATATTTTTTTTGTCTAATGGATATATATTCTGTTTCCTGTATGATTTAACTTTATACTTAAAATTTTAGATATATAAATTTTGTTTTTCATTGTATATCAACTTGGTTTATTTTATTTTAAATTGCATTTACTTTGTTTTATACGTTATTTATTTATATATGTATATCGATCAAAAGGATTAATTTTTATTTAATATTTTTTATTATTGTTTAACTTTTAAATATTAGTTGAAAATTTAATAATTTTTATTTATAAATTAAAATATTTTATGGTATATAATATTATTTATTTTTGTTAAAATAATATTTTTAATTTCATTAAATAGCGAGATTCACTTGTTATTATTTAATTTTAATATTTTTATCTAAATTCAAGTGCAAAAAAATATTTAGTCATTCACATCTGGTTAGTATTTACACCCATATATTGTGCAATATTAAATTTTTAAAAGTTTGAAATTAATTGGAATCAGTCCTCTTGATAATAATTATCAAATCAAAAAGTCAATAACATTGGCTCGAGAGTAAAGTACCGAGACAAGACAAGGCCCATTAAAGAATCCGCTGATTAAAGCAGAGTGTTTGGTTCTTCGATACTAGCATCATCGTCTTCGTCACTAAAATGACTATCCGAAATAAGATGATAAAAACTTTGGCTCATCGCATCTTTTGTCCGAAATACATACCAACCTTTTCTTCTCATCACACATTCACACTCTCAGTCTCCGATCTTCGGAAATTCTCAGTTATGGCCGGAGCTGGCGACGAAGATTTTGTCAAAGGAAATATTTACCCGAATGGTGCCGCTCTTATCACCCTCGATCGAACCAAAGCTCTTAACGCCATGAATCTTGGTAAGTATTAAGGTTTTACTTTGTATTCAATTCAAACTGTTCAAATCTAAGGTTGTGCAGAAGCTGTGTTTCTCTCCTTATATGCATGTGTGAAGTGAATTCTTGTTCCCAATTTGGTGACACAAACCCATCAAAATCTTGAGAAATCTACAGTTGTGGCCTTTAATTAAGTCATGATATGATTTTGTGATCTTTGTTAGCGATATCAAATTGTCAAAATTGGGTTTGAGTAGAAGTTTTTGTTTGGTGAATTTGGGAAGTAACTAATCATTGCTAAGATTCAGAGAGAAATAGATTCAGTTGTTTTATTGAGAAGCTCAAAGAAACTTAATTTGATTCAGTTTTGTGAAATATATAATGATATTGCAGATATGGATTTAAAGTATAAAAGCTTTCTTGATGAATGGGAATCTGATGCTCGAGTCAAATGTGTTATTGTTGAAGGCAGCACACCTCGGGCCTTTTGTGCAGGTAATTGAAAATTTTGTGGAAGCTAGTTTCTAGACTGTATCATATTTATATTAAAGTTATTTGGCATCTGACTGCATTCTGGAATCTAAATTAATGCCAAGTCGAAATTCTTTGTGCGGCTGGTAAGTGTTTTGGAGTGACCATGTAAATGAATGGTGCAGGGATGGATATTAAAGGAGTTGCAGAAGAAATCAAAAAGGACAAATACACACCTCTAGTGCAAAAGGTCTATATGTAAATCATGCTTTATCGCAGTACAAAAGATGATTCAGCATCATCTTTACGATGTCCTCATTAATCACAATACATTTGAGCTGCCCTAATTATGCAATGTAGTCTGTAGTCATCTTTCTTGGTTATGTCTGGGTTGTTGTTGTTGTTGGGATGGGTCAAATTTACATCATAGGAGCCAAGCTGTCTATAGAAAATCACATAGAAAAATTTAAGAAGCATGGTCTTAGTAGTACTGCTGGTGGTGATTTCAAATAGTCACCACAAATCAATTGTAAGTAAGAATGATTTGAATATTTTGCTTTACACATGGCCCTTCTTCGAGTATTCACCTCCAAAGTCTTAGCATTTTTTGTTTTTATATATGATAGCCTCCAGCTTGTAGACATTTTTAACTCTGATATAATGCATCCTTAGGTATTTACAGCAGAATATAGCCTGATCTGCGCTATTGCTGGCTACCAAAAGCCATATATCTCATTAATGGATGGTATAACAATGGGATTTGGTCTAGGTCTTTCTGGACATGGTCGCTACCGTGTGATCACAGAGGTACAAACAAGACTATATATATACTAGTTCTGCAATTTTTGTGACGTAATAATTGGAATTTTCTTTCTTGTGTTCCATTCTAGAAAACGGTTCTTGCCATGCCAGAAAATGGAATTGGCTTGTTCCCAGATGTAGGGTTTTCGTATATCGCAGCTCATACCCCTGGAGGAGGATCTGTTGGTATGTTCATATGAAAATCCTTACACTGGCTAGAGTTTTAATGTGCTACTATATTGAAAGGAATAAGGAAAATGGTCAACACCTGTTTGGTTAATCCTTCTAGATTATGTATAGAGTGGAATTCATGTAGATGGAAGCCTGTTTATTTTTTTAGAAGTTGAAAGCAAAAGCTAATAAAGATATGTATTAAAGGCTATTTATTTCTCTGCCAAAAATTGTCTGCAGGGGCTTATCTTGGTTTGACTGGAAAAAGGATCTCCACACCATCAGATGCACTATTTGTTAGTCTTGGGACGCATTATGTACCATCTGAAAAGCTAGCTTCTCTAAAGGAAGCCATATTGTCAGCTAACCTGTAAGCGATTCTCGACCTCCTTTCTTATCTTATTGTCAATATGGAATATCTTTCTCTGTTTTATCCCTTATAGAACTTATACATATTCGTAATGCAGTTCTGATGATCCCAATCAAGACATCCAAGCAACTTTATCAAAATACAGCAGCAATCCTGAATCTGACTCCCACCTCAAATTGCTTTTGCCTCAGATAGAGTCCACCTTCAGCCCAAATAAGTCTGTCAAGGAAATAATAGAAGAGCTCAAAAAGCATCAGCGAAGCACTGAGCCCTCAGGTATGAGCTTCCATAGGCAATTTAATGCTCATAGAGACTTAGTGTTTGTGTTGAAACCGTTCTACAAATTAATGCTTTAAGATTCACGATGAAATGTAACTCACTGCATTACTTTTGTGAATGCTGGACAATGTTTGGACACAGTTGTACAATGGGCTACTGAGGCACTCAAAGGTTTGGAGAAAGGAGCACCTTTTTCTCTTTACCTAACTCAAAAGTACTTCTCCGATGTTGCAAGTGCAAGGGGTAAAACTGAGACTGAATTGGCAACAGTGAGTTCCAACTCTTGAATTCCATTAAGTTACCTTCCTCAAGAGACGACACTGACCTCCCATATTATTTTCCTCCTTGAAGCTTAATGGTGTGATGAAAACTGAATATCGCATTGCATTAAGATCTGCCTTGCGTGGTGATTTCGCTGAAGGTGTTAGAGCTGTTTTAATCGACAAGGATCAGGTTTGTTCATTGCCAATCTGAATTTCACTGTACTTGGTACATCAATTGTCTCGTGCTAGCTTTATCTGTCTGCTTTTTAATCACTCAGTTTGATATCCTCTATTTTGTAATCGGGCTCATATTCTGCATCGGCGAAACTGATCTTCTCTGAGATTTTTTCAGAACCCAAAATGGAAACCAGCAAGCATCGAGGAGGTAGACAAAAGCGAGATTGAAGCTCTGTTTAAACCATTAAGTCTAGAAATGGAAGAGTTGAAGGTCTGATTCTCATTCTGCTGTCCTCTGTCTAAAATTGGGTCCGCGGACCTTTAACCATGTACTGTGAAGATGATGTTACAGTAAAACTTTTGAATAAATTTTGCCATTTGTATTGCAAAATATAAAAAAAGTGAGAACATTGAAGATTATCTTAAACAAAGATGAGCTTGCAAGCTGCAAAGCATGAAAAATTATAATCAAGAAGAAGCAGCAGAGTTGTCGTAAGTTGATCCAACGTGATGGATTACAAATCCATAGATTTTGCGTTTCAGTCGCTCGATCTTGTCTGTTAAAGACACTGTTGTGATCTGGTGTTCTTGGTTCGAGACGACTTGGTCCAACCACTCGTTAACTTGTTTCAGCTGAGACAGAACAACGGCTACTGAACTACCGTCTAATGATCGATTTGCTGCATTTTTGTTGTCTAATGATTCTTCTACAAATCCAATGAACCACATTTGCATTTCGGATTGTAGGTACTCAGCGAATTTTGTCGTTTGCCTCGAGCTATCTATGTCTGCCCACATTCCAACAATATTGTCTGAAACACCATCAAACAGAAACATACGATTCTGCATGTAAGTTGATTGAAATGTCAATTTACAAGATTTACAATTTGAAGGACAAACAAACCTGTCTTGGTAGAGGGTCTGGGAGAGAGGCAAGCAGGAGATGATTTTTTCAGAGACAATGGTGATTCGTGGCTTTTCACTAAGGAGACCACGTCAAGGTCACTAGCTAATGCAGCTTCAACCCAAAGAGAGATTGAGTTTTGTTGATTAGATGAGGAGCTGAAACTGTTTTCTGAAGCTACAGAGTTGTATTTCATGGCATCTTCATAGATTGCCAAAAACTGCTTGATGATTCCCAAAGGATTCCCCACCTTAGAGGCGGAAGAAAGTTCTGAGTATTTACTGAAACATTCACCCAGAAAAATAGGCGTCAAAGACCAGAAGAATAACAAGATTGATTGCCAAATTTTGAGTTGATAAAGTGATTGATTACCTTAAACATCTTATGATGCACTCATTGGCATTGGCTTCCTCCAATGCTCGAGCTGCAGCTCTAGCAGCAAAGTCTCTTCTTTGCATAGCCTCCTGCAAAATCAATATTCATTAGCATGATTTGAAATGTCGTCTAGTCAGTGTAGCTCAAACACAAAATACTGCCTCATACCTTCCCAAGTTTTGCAAGTTCCTCTGAGATGCTATCCAACGGAACACTACCATCTGTCCATTTTCGTTCATGATAAGTGATGCCTAGTCTTTCAAAGGCTGAGACTTCTTCGAGTAAACTATCCTCTGATGAACAGGGCTTCGCTTTTTCCTCACAAGATACTGAAGAATCACTCTTTCGCCTATTTGCATCACTGAGACGCCTCAACATTGCAGCCTGTAACAATTGTGCATTATCAATTTTAGTCCTTCAGACCGAACAAGCCAAACTCCATAATATCCAACTCATTTTTAATCCACCAGAACACTAATTTGGCGTACTTCAATATCAAAAAAGATAAACTTCATTAAACGAAACAAGCTTCTACCAAAATTCGATATCTAATAACGTGAACAGTGTAAAATCTGACGGGTTTCTTTTTGCTCAAGTTTGGTACTGAGTATTACCTGGGTACGCAAAATGGCTTGGTGATCAGGCTTATTCCTAACACTACCCTTCTCCTTATGTTCAAATTTAGCATTTCCTTCAGCTGCTAATGGTTCATCCCAATTTTTTCGATTTCCATTCTTTACCGACGATCCTACCAGAGCTTCCGAGCACATAGAAATTCCGGCTGCAATTGCCGCCATCTTCTTCTTACCCGAAGAATCTCCAACCATCGGGGACATTTTCAAACCACTTGAAAGCCTTCTCCCCGGAGAAAGTGACATTCTTCTTCCACTAGGTGATGGATTCATCTTCCTTCCATTAGGTGACGGTTGTCTATACCTTGACGGCACAACAATTGCAGGCTCTCTAGCAACTTTTCTATTCTCCTCACGCGCCGCCGCAAGGCTTGGTACCACACATTTCGATGGAACTGGAGAGGCAGATCTCCTCCCTTTCCCGGAAATTGCCGGAGATGGGTCTCTCTCCACTGCCACTGCAATGTTACAGTTCTTCTTCCCCAATGAGACTGACCGTTTAGACGATGCGGGTGACGAGAATCTTTGTGGCGTCACCTGTTTAGGTTTCTGATTGCGGTTTTGGCTACGATTCTCTTCGCTCTGATTCACCGGAGCAAGCGCTTGCCTCCCAGTAGGTTTTGTTACGACGACATCGACATCGCCGTCTTCATCGACTCGTTTATTGTTTAAGTAAACGGCAATAGGATCAAGCGAGTACTCAGAGTCCGAAACTGGCTGAATAACAAAATCTCGTTTAGATCCAGGAGAGACGCGTGCGATTAACGGCTCCGGAGTTCCGACGAAGGCATGACGGCCAGCGACGGGGCGAATTCCAGCTGCGCGTGGGACTGGGGTTGCGAAATCGAGACGTTCGAGGTAGATAAACTGACCGAGCTGGAGACGGTTGCTAAGGATGAGATCTGTATCGTGTTCGGAGAGAGAGACGTATGTGGAGTTGAGAGAATCGGAGATCTGTACGTAAAAGCCTTGATTAGGCCATAGATCGGAGCCGGCGAGGGCTGGTACAATTCCGGTGACTTGTAAAATTGCGGATCTGTGGTCCCCAGTGGCTCGTGTACCGGAGTTCATGCATTGAAGAAGTTTGAGGAGAATTCCGGGCGCGAGTGAGGCCATTTTTGTTTGAGCTTTGTGAGTTTGAGAAACGCGGAGACGAAGTATATAGAAGCTATTGATGTTTTGGCCGTTACGAGATTCAAAATTTGAAATCAATACTTTTCTTTTCTTTTTCTTTCTTTTTTCTTTTAACAGCTCTTATTCGAAATCGCTATAACGGTAACGGTGACATGTGATTATATATTTCAAATTCATGTAATAAAACATCAACTTCGTTACTCAATTATTAACCTATTGTTACCACACTAATTTCACCGACATGTAGACTCATTGAGTTTCAGGTTGTGTTTGCATAAAACACAACTTTCACACGAAATTCATATTTGCATACCTAATACAACTTGTTCTTTTGGGTGTAAATGTCTCTGTAATAAATTTGTTTCCCTTCCGCAAACCACTCTTCCTTCTGTAACATCATGTTTCATTGATTCCGAACAGTGTTTGCATGTTCGAAGGGAGCTTCTGATCGGAGATAAGATTCACAAAGAAAGACAGCTCTCGTCTCGGATTGCGAAATCGTTTTATCTTTTTCTTTGTGCTTCGTTATCAATACTATATGGAGAGCTTTAGGTGATAAAGCTGCTCTTTTCCCATCCTCCTTTTTAAGTACGAAGGGAGTTCCTCCGTCGGTTCACCGTAGATGCGGATCACAATCTGATTTTTTCATTTAAACCAGTTTTTCTCATCTTTTCTCGCTTTTATTTCTACTTTTTATTCTTTTATTTCAACATCATCAAGTTGAGTGTCGTTACAAAATGACTTGGTGTGGTTTTAATAGGCTCATTCATGATCTAATATTTGGGTCAAAATTATTGAAGTTAATTATCTCTTAAAAGCCAACTCGTGTGGCTCATCATGAAGTATGAAGTTTGATTTACTACTTAGAACATCTCCAACAATAAAAATCCAAAGGTTCTTAAGCATTTTTTAATCTAAATTATGTTTTTAAGAACTCTACATTTTTCCCTTTCCAATGGTAGAGTCCCAAAAAGGGGTTCTTAAAAACATGGGCTTTGTTTTAGATTGATATGGAAGAGTTATACACAATGGATACAAGATTTATCCTACACACAATATGTATTTAAAGTGAAAATTTCAATAGCTAATGATAAGAGAAATACAAAAGCTAAGTGGAAGAGTTATACACACCGGAGGTTGCTTATCTTTCCTCTGTCTTTCCCTTCTAACCTCTGTAACTCAACTTCTCTCTGCCAAAACATAGACATGTCAACACCTCAACATTATGTCATTCTTTATGCATTGATTACAAACATATACCAGTCCACATAGAATCAGAGATCGTAGCTTGACTCACCTCTGATCGTAGCTTGAATCAGAGATCGTAGCTTGACTCACTTCTATCTGCCAAAACATAAACATATACCAATCTACCCTCCTCAGTTCTCCTTCTCTTAGGAGTTCCACTTCCTTCTCTCCGGCACCATTTCTGATCATGCCGAAGTTCAAGCCAAGCATGGTCAAGAGTGAACTTCTGCTTATGATCATTGAAGTAAATATGATGAGCCACCTTCATGACATCATTATCATTCTGCCCGCTAGCTTTTTGAGATGATGCTGTCTCAAAACATCCTACAAATTTGCAGACAGAATCATTTATCTTCGACTATCTTTGCTTGCAGTGAGTAGGCTATCTCTTTTGCAGACCCACAAGCCTAGGACTTGCAGCAAAGTAAGCTGCAATCCTCTTCCAGAATGCTTCGGCTTTCTGTTCATTTCCGACAATTGGATATTTGCTGGTATTGAGCCAAGCACTAATAAACACAATGTCTTCTATTGGAGTCCATTTCCTTCTAGATCTCCGATCGTTGATGTGTCTGCATTTTAGCATATTTTAAGGGCATTATTTAGCATGTTTTGCATTAATACTTACAGTATTATCATTGTTTTAGGTCCTTTTAGGCATAATATGCATATTTAGTATTGGGCATTGCATACATTGCATAAGGGCGGATTTCAGGTACTTAAAGAGCCAACTATGAGGTATTTTGGACTACAAGAAGACCTATGGGTGAATCGATTGGCCTAGAGTTGAAGTTCAGGATGTGATCTAGAAGATTTGGCATATCTCCATGACACTCGACCATCACTTGTTCGAGTGGTTTTTCGCACCAGAACGTTAACTTTTTCGCTAGAGTTGACTTTTTTAGGGCTTTTTGTAAAAAGGCCTATAAATACCCCCCTTAATGTAATTAAGCAAACCCTAGAACATTTTAGCCTCTTTTTAAGCAAAAAAGACTTTTCTCCTTTTCCTTTGTAATTTCATTTTCTTTAAATCTTAGATCCTTATTGATTTTTTGGTTATTTGATTTTCTGCCTTTAATCATTGTTGTTCATCTCTCTCTGATCTTTCTGATGATGTTAATGGTTTATGTTCTTCATCATGAGTTTTGAGTAGATCAATTAGGGTTCTTGAGGAGATGGTGAGATTAGGGTAGATCTAGGGAATTCCAGACTTGTTTAAGGCTTAGATCTCTTTAATTTAAGTGTCCTTAATGTTTATTTCTCTTTGATCAATTGAAATCTGATGGTTTGGTGTTTCCCATCCAAAATGTATTTGTGATAATGCTTGAATGAACTTAGGTTGAGATAACTTCTTCTAGCTCAAGAGACTGACTGTCTAGGGTGTTATTAAGCTCTGTTAGGTCTGTGTTTAATGCCTCTTGAGCCCTCTAATCATTGGTGAGAATCAAGTCTGGTTGGGGTTTGAGAGAGGTCCCATTGCATGAAAATGAATGTGATTGTTGTGACTCCTTGCCTAGAGGTCATCTAAATAGGTTATTAAACAAGTCTTGAACCCCTAGGAATCCTTTGATCGTTGATCCTTAACCTCAAGAACCCCTTTTCCTCCATTGAATTTCGTCTCTTCTATTGCTCTGTTTTTCGCCTAAAATTCTATTTTAGAATTGCTCTGTTTTTGCACAATACTCTGTTTCGTTTGCTCTGTTTTTCACACTCTATTTTTACTCTATTTTGCATTCTATTTTTACTCTGTTTTTGCGTTATGTTTTCATTAAGCTTTATTCACATTATAACATTCACCATAATCATTCTGGCTTAGATTAGGTTGAGTAGATTGTAATAGTTGCTAGCCCAGTTGGATTGACACCTTACTGTACTGCATTGATTACATAACAGTAGGTTATTTGATAGCAAAAAAATCTTATTATCAAATTGGCGCTGTTGCCAAATGGGTTATAGTTAGCTACAATTAGGATTATCACTTTCCTAAGATTAAGTTCTACGTGCGTGTCCTGATTTTTCCGTTCTTTATAGCTTGTTTCTGGGTTTTGTCTGTTTTGCAGGGACACTCGATCACGACACTCGACCCACACAGCTCGAGCGCCGTGATTTTCACATTCCCCAGAACACTCGACCTTTACACTCGATCAAGCGTTGGTCGAGTGTCCGTTTCTTGAGTCAAAACCCACCTGCATGCATACCATATCCAAGGGTAGGGAACATCTCATCCCATACTCGGACAACATAGACCGGTTTCCTCGTGAACAGTTGCGGGTTAAGCAGAACAATTTGAACAAGGAGCTTCAGGATCAGGTTGGGATGGAAGAACAATCACATGCTACTGAGCCAGGACATCGTCCTAGGCGCACAAGACACATTGGAGCTGGTAATGCTCCCAGTATCCACACTACACGCCATGGAATTGTTCCACCTGCCATTACCAACAACAACTTTGAGATTAAGAGTGGTATGATCTCCATGGTGTAGAACTGTAAGTTTCATGTATGTCCCAAAACAGCACAACCAACCTACTGTAGCACCTGGATATGAGAACCACAACCCACCCCAACCCCAACAAACACCTGAGGTTATGGACAATTTGCAGCAAATCCTTAAAGGTCAGAATGCTACAGCCACATAATTGACAAAGAAATTTGTTGAGGTTCATGCTAAGATCGATGCTTTTCACAATGATCTCAATTGAAAATTTGAAACACTGCATGCAAGGTTGAAGAATTTAGAGAACCAACAAGTTTCCTCCTCTACAGGTTAAGACTACTGGGCAACTACCAGGAAAAGTTATTCAAAACCCCAAAGAATACACTGCCCAATCCATTACATTGAAGAGTGGAAAAGAGATCTCTCCACAAGTAAGACATGAAAAATTCACTGAGGACAGTGTCATTCAGGTTGGGGAGGACAACGTTAGTCAGAAAAAGGCTGAAAAGATCTAGAAAAAGCCTCAAAAAGGAAGGCTCGAGCAAGACGCTCGAGCTGGAGCTGATCGAGCATTATGTTTAGAACCACCAAATGAGACACTCGAGCAGGACGCTCGAGCAAGGTTAGGTCGAGCATCCCCTTACCAACCTCCAAAACATGTTGTTTTGCACGATATACACAAGTCTTTTACCCTTCCTCCTTTTAAACCTCAAATACCCTTCCCACAAAGGTTTAAAAAGGAGATAACAATGAAGTATAAGGCTGTTACTGACAAGCAAATGAAGGATATTGAGGTAAAAATACCTATAGTTTGATGCTTTCATGTTAATACCTCCTTATCAGAAATGTTTGAAAGATGTTGTGAAGGAAAGAACAAAAGAGCTAGAGGGTATGGCTGTAGAGACTCATGAGTGCAATGCCATCTTAGAGAGGAGAGTAGTGCAAGACAAGCTAGATGACCCTGGGACATTCACTTTACCATGCTCATTGGGTCATTTAACTTTCAACAAATGTTTATCTGATCTTGGAGCTTCAATTAGCCTAGTGCCACTATCTGTTGCTAAGAGGTTGGTGTTCAACGACTATAAGTATTGTAAGCTCTCTTTGATTTTAGCTGATAAGTCTGTTCGTTTGCCATATGGTTTGCTGGAAGATATACCTATAATGGTTGGTAAAGTTGAGGTTCCCACAGACTTTGTGGTGATTGATATGGATGAGGAATCAGAAGATCCACTACTACTTGGTAGACCATTTTTAGTCTCTGTTGGAGCTCTAATTGATGTGAGGAGTGGAACAATTGAGCTAAACTTTGGTAAGGATCTCAATATGAAGTTTAACATTAATGATGCAATTAGGAAGCCTACTATAGGAGGACAAAACTTCTCAATTGAGGGATTAGATCAGTTGGTCATTAAACCTCCTAAGCTTCCTCGACTTATATTGGTTAAGAGTGGTAAGGCTAGCGACTATTGCAGAAGAATTCCAATGTTTGAAGAGGTTGTTGATGGGAAAAGCCTTCAGTCCTTATTTGCTTGCAATGAGATCGCAAATATGCCTTTTAAGGAATCATACAATTTATAAGAATTGGATCTTGGGCCTGATATAGTTTTGAGACTAATTGGATTTGTGGATGGAGTAATGGAGTACAAGGTGAAGAGCAGCAAATATCCCAAACCATTTGCCAAAGTGAAGCCGCTTCTCTTCCCAACGAAGCCTAATTCAGAGATTAGGACCTTTCAACATTAAAAGAGCTATGCCTTGTGGAGCCATCACCATGGTCAGAAAATGGCCAGAAAGTCAAGATTTACATGGTTGATGAAACCACTTCAGAGGGGACCTCAATTCCTCTCTTTGCACCACCCCAAGTCTGATGGGCGTGGGAAGTCAAGTTTAGTGACTTAAAACAAGCTCACTTGGGAGGAAATCCCATGGTATCCTTGTATATATTTTCCTACAGTTTTTTTTTTGTTTCATTTGCTCTTTTCTTATGCTTCAGGTCAAGGGACGTGTGTAGAACCTTAGGAGGGTCGGATTCAGCCACATACTCTTCAATTGGAGGCTAAAACATGCACCACAAGGAATCTGGCACTAGAGCATAACACTCGAACAACATCAGCTCGAGTGTTCCTCAAATGCACCAGGAACTCCATGCTCGAGCATGACATCGAGCAAGGCTTGCTCGAGCGTGCCAAAGACAAACCAGAAGCTCATCCATTTCAAACTTCTTCACTCTCCAATTATGCACCACCTCCTTTACATTCATTGTATATAACATTGCATATTTTCTTTTGACTTGCTGGTCTAGATCCTCTTTCGAGCTTTTATCCACACAAGAGACTGTGTGATTTAAGTTTGGAGAGGGTTCTAGAGGATATTTGACTTTTTTTTTATGTGATTCTTAGTTTTGATTATAGACATTTCATTTAAGGCATAGAAAACCCATAAAAATTTGAAAAACCATGAAAAAACATCAGTCAAAAATAGAATGTTCATGTTGCTGCATTGCATTCATACAGGATTGAGTCCAGAGTTTTGGGAATTATCTTGCTAATGATAGACAGTCTTGCTAGGTTGAGTGGCTAGTAACCATTGTGAACTCTTGGACTTGCGTTCTTCCCTCTTGAACACTGATTGGTAGACGTTGACCTTAGAAATCGGTGCTAATGTTGTGTCTCAATAAGGACCAGATTTATTTCCTCATCATCGGATTTGATTTTTGTCAAATTGGGGTTTAAGATACATTGCATAAGATTCTTCCTTAGGTTCAGCTAGCTAAGTAGAAAGAAAAGCATAAAAATATATATATAATCATCCTTCTTACAACTCAGCTCGAATAATATGGTCTAAGACTAACAGGGACTGTGCGTAGTCCTGTACCTTCTTGTGTTGATGAAACCATTCTGATGTTGCCTAAGGTGAACCAGGACTATGCATAAACCCGTGCTTTTTCGTGTTTCATTGATAAAGCTAATTCATTGATGCCTAAGGTGAACCGGGACTATGCGTAAACCCGTACTTTTTCGTGTCTCATTGATAAGGCTGGAGAAAATAAGTATGATTTTGAGCAAATGTAGGAGTTGAAATAAGAAGTGATTTAAATGTTGAATTAATGGTGTCTAGCTGAATTTGGGGAAGTTGAATCCCAAGGTCTTTGATCGATAACCCCTCTTGCGGTCGGCACTTATAGAAATAGGTTTCAAATCTGAGTTTCTTAGAGTCTAACTAAGTATTAGAGAGTATTCGGTTACTATGCTAAGCCTTGATGTAAGTAGATTGTGGTTTTTACAATGGAATGGGGGTTCACATGTGGATTACGGTTTTCAGCTTGATAAGTTGTTTGTTTGAGATGAGATGTTCCCATTGTCAGCAACCTCTCTTCCTTCTTAGCTCTATGCATTTGCTTGAGGGCAAGCAAATACTAAGTTTGGGGGGAGTTGATGTGTCTGGATTTTAGCATCTTTTAGTGGCATTATTTAGCATGTTTTGCATTCATACTTGCAATATTATCATTGTTTTAGGTCCTTGATAAACAAGGTTGTACGGTGTTTTCTCAAATACCCTACTGCTTATGTAATCAATTGCAGGACAGTATGGTGTCAATCCACTGGGAGAGTAACTAGCAATCAAGATGTAATCTACTTGTCCTAATCTAAGCCAGATTCGATTTAATGAGTAGTAGTCTAAACTAGGTGAAAATGAAAAGCTAAAGTAGAGTGCTAAAAACAAGACATAAAAACAGAATGTAAAAACACAGCATTGAAAATAAAGCAATAGCAAAACAGAGTAAAGTGCAAAACCGAATTTCAACCTAAAAGCAGAGTATTAAAATTCACGAAAATTCAATAGAGGAAAAGGGGTTCTCGAGGTTAAGGATCAATGATTAGGGTATTCGTAGGGGTTCCAGACTTGTTTATCAACCTATTTAGATGACCTCTAAGCTAGGAATCATAAAGTAGTCACATTCACTCTCGTGCAATGGGACCTCTCTTGAAAGACAACCTGACTTGACTCTCGCCCAACGATTGGAAGTTCAAGAGGCTTTAAGTATGGACCTTACAGAGCCTAATAACACCCAAGACAATCAATCTCTTGAGCTAGGAGATGTTATCTCAACTTAAGCATGTTCAAGTGATTCCCCAAACGCCTCTCAGGGGGGATTCACCAAGAGATCGAATTTCAATTGATCAGAAAGAAACAAGCATTAAGAACACTTAAATTAAAGAGATCTAAGACCTTAATTAAACATAAACAAATCTGGAAATCCATAAGTTTTCCCCTAATCTCACCCCTTCCTTAAGAACCCTAGACTAACTTGCTCAAAATTCATAAAATAAAGCATAAAATCAGAATCGAAAATCAATTGCATAAACCTAAAGATTAAAATCGTAAATTGCTTTGAGAGAGAGAAGTCGAAATTTTGCTAGAAAGATGATATATTAAAACTGGAAATTCTAGTACAATTTATAGATCAACAAAAGATCTTAAGTCTTAAAAAAAAAAAGGAAAATTACTTAAAGAGAAAAGGGAAAATTCCCTAGAATGAAAAATGGAAAATTCCTTGGAAAGAGAAAAGGAAAATTCCTAAAGAAAAGAAAATGGAAAAAGGCATAAAATAGTTGTTGGGCTTGCACAAGTGGGTATTGATGGGCCTTTTCCGCAAAGAAACCCAAGAAGTCAACTTCATCAAAAGTCAATGTTCTGGCCCGAAAATCCACTCGACCAAGTGATGGTCGAGTGTCATGCTCGAGTGTCAGACTCGAGTGCCAAATCTTCTAGCTCACATCCTGAACTTTAACTTTAGGCCATATAATTCCTCATTGGTCTTCTTGTAATCCGAAATACTCCATGATAAGCTCCAAAAAGTGCCTAAAAATATCTTTTATGCAATGTATGCAATGCCCAACACTAAGTATGCAAATTATGCCTAAAAGAGCCTAAAAAATGATAGTAATGCAAGTATGAATGCAAAACATGCTAAATAATGGCCCTAAAATGTGGTAAAATGCAGACACATCAACTCCCCCAAACTTAGTCTTTGCTTGCCCTCAAGCAAATATGCATAGATCTAAGAAAGAAGAGAGGTTGTTGACAATGGGAACATCTTACTTAATCAAACAACTTTTCAAACTGAAAAACAGTAATCCACAAGTGAACCCTCATTCCTTTGTAAGAACCACAATCTACTTTCATCAAGGCTTAGCATAAAAACCGAATATTCCCTAACACTTAGTTGGACTCTTAAGAAACTTAGATTCAAAACCTATTTCTTTTAGTGCAGTCCGCAAGAGGGGCTATTGATCAAAGACTTTGGGATTCAACTTCCTCAAATTCAGCTAGTCACTATCGATTAAGCATTTTCGATCACTTCTCAACTCCTACTCGTTCTTATTAGCTTCAGCTTTATCAATGACACACGAAAAAGTACGGGTTTACGCACAGTCCCGGTTCACCTTAGGTATCAATGTATTAGCCTTATCAATAGGACGCGAAAAAGTACGGGTTCACGCACAGTTCCGGTCCATCTTAGGTAGTATCGAAATGGTTTCATCGATGAACACAAGAAGGTACGGGTTTACGCACAGTCCCTGTTCATCTTAGACCATATTATTTGAGCTGAGTTGTAAGAAGGATGATTCCATATTCATTTTATGCTTTTCTTTTTACTTAGCTAGCTGAACCTAAGGAAGGATCTTATGCAATGTATCTCAAGCCCTTAATTTGGAAAAAATGGAATTCGATTATGAGGCAACAAATCTGGGGAAAATTCCTAAAGAAAAGAAAATGGAAAAAGGCATAAAATAGTTGTTGGGCTTGCACAAGTGGGTATTGATGGGCATTTTCCGCAAAGAAGCCCAAGAAGTCAACTTCATCAAAAGTCAATGTTCTGGCCCGAAAATCCACTCGACCAAGTGATGGTCGAGTGTCATGCTCGAGTGTCAGACTCGAGTGCCAAATCTTCTAGCTCACATCCTGAACTTTAACTTTAGGCCAGATGATTCCTCATTGGTCTTCTTGTAATCCGAAATACTCCATGATAAGCTTCAAAAAGTGCCTAAAAATACCTTTTATGCAATGTATGCAATCCCCAACACTAAGTATGCAAATTATGCCTAAAAGAGCCTTAAACAATGATAATAATGCAAGTATGAATGTAAAACATGCTAAATAGTGGCCCTAAAATGTGGTAAAATGCAGACACATCAGTCATTTAGGCCTACTATGCATATTTAGTATTGGGCATTGCATAAGGGCAGATTTCAGGTACTTTTATGAGCCTATTATGAGGTATATTGGACTACAAGAAGACCTATGGGTGAATCGGTTGGCCTAGAGTTGAAGTTCAGGATGTGATCTAGAAGATTTGGCATATCTCCATGACACTCGACCAACACACTCGACCATCACTTGTTCGAGTAGTGAAAATATGGATTCGTTAAATCCATATGAAGGTGATTAACAGAGAACACAATCAAAGACTGAATGTGGAATACACAAACACACAAGTTAAAGAATGTCTTAAAAGCATTCAATGTAAACATCTACTAAACATTCATTGTCATTAATCTGACAGGACAATAAGATATTACTCTAGTGATTTAAGACATAACTGTAGACCAAAGATTTCCATCAAGGCTTTCACAATCCAATTAAATCACATAAATAAGTGTGATACCAACGACTTACACTTAGGCTTACACAACCACTAATCACAAGATACACAAATACACCAAGCATTTACTAGCCATTGTTCTCTGCAGTTAAGCCAACACAAATACGATTCAACAAAGCTTAACTAAACACTAACCCTGCTGCCTAACTAATCACTAACCATTACATTTACTACAATAGAGCAATACATGAGTCATACACATCATTTCAGACAATAAAACAGACACAGTCACAACTCAACAAAGCCATAACAAAACAGAGACAGTCACAAAGACACAAAGCCACAACAAAAGCTCAGACCTAAACTTATTTCGAAAATTAAAACGGAAATCAATCAAATGAGAAGCTCAGTCCTATATCTTTCTTGCATCTAATGATTTCACAATCTAAAATCCTACTTGAGTAAGCATCCAATTGAAACCAACAGCAGAAGTGCACTTGATGTACCATCACATTGCTTCTCCACCAATTTGTCCTCGATTACACATAACAGCAAACAACGGACCGTATTAATACGAATTCGAAACCCTCAGAGTTGGAGAAGAAACCCTCCGATTTGGTGAGAAACCCATCCGGTTCGCGAAACCACTCTTCTCATCTCGACGATTTGATGCACCAAATAACCTCTTACTGAAGCCGACGATCCGTACTAACTGCCTCAATGGATCAAAGGATCACACACTTCCTTCGAGATGAAGGGTTTTGCGATATCGCCTTCGATTTCGCGAAATCGGCGTAATCGCCTTGAGAGAAGAGAAGAGGCGTGAAGAATTTTGTCACGCGGGTATCGGGTTTATGTCACGCGGGTGAAGGGCTTGGGCTGGGCCGAGTTTGGCTTATCAAAATTGTTGGCCCAAATTCCGGCCCAAAAGCTTCGCGCAATCGCATGGTGACACGTGTCAGACTCTTAAATTTTGAGAAGGCTCTCATTTAAGAGCCGATTCTTCCGTGAAATTTTTATTTTTTTTTAAAATTAATTACTATAATTGCTAAGAACCTCATATTTTTCACCTCTAGAGACCCAATTAGAGGTGGTTTTAATGCTGCTTTTTTTTCTATTCCAATAAAACGTATGCCCTACTATGTATTTCCTCTGAAGCATTTCTATGTATCTTTGTTTATTTGGTACTAAATAAAATCATAAAGATTAAAAATAAAACAAAAACCATGCCTTTCGTTGTCTAGCCTAGTTCCCACGTGTGGAGGCCTAGATAGCGTGAACCTTTAATTATGCTAGTTGGTAGACGGTCCTCTACTTTGTCTTGATCTAGAATTCAGTGTGTTTATCCCGGTGCATGCGCTACACCATCTTGGTATCTCGAACAAACTGTTCATGAGCCCCTGCCACCGTTGCCACGAAACCAAACGCAACATCTCTGCTACCTTAGCATGTTCATCTTACGCTGATTTTTTATGTCCGCCTGTCACCATTGTGCGCAAACCATGTTCTCTCCACGGCGTAGATCTGTCGTTAGTTCATGGCGTAAATCTACTGTTATTTGCTTTGCTGATTTCCTTGATCAACACATTTATGCGATAAACACCACAATTCAAGCCATTGTGAACCACCCAATTTCTTGCCCATCCTTTACTCCACCACACTAAAGCCGTCTACTACCACCACCATTGCAGCTAATCTATACATAAGTGTTATGATTGTTGTGAGTGTCGTTCCAAGTCCTCGAGTCTCCGTATGGGCCTGAATTATTAATGGACCGTGAATTACATCACAATCCATTAATCTATTCGTGTGGCTTCTTCGGCCCAGGCCCAATCCATGTCTATGCCCATTACTGAAAGTCTTCTATCTGTTTTCCCTGGAAGTCAAAAAGCAAGAGCAAAAGTAGGAGAGGGTGATGCGTGAATCAGAGGGCATGATATAGGTGATCATGGTGAGAGTGTTTGAGAAAGGAGAGCGAGAGAGAGAAGTGTGGAGAGGTTTTTACCGGTGAGCTTTTCTTCTTCTTGTTCTTGGGAAACACTTGGGTGAGTGATCAGAGATAAGAGAGCTTTGTTTTTATCTTGTTTGTAAGTATAAACTTGATATTGAAAGCTCTTGTGAACCGGTTGAGGTTCACCGAGATGTACCAAGATCCTTCTGGACATGGGAACTCGTAATCCCTGTGTCCTTGTTCTTTTTTTCTTCTTCGATCTGCTACAAAAGAAAACAAACCTTAAATTTAACCGAACAAGTTGAATATTAGAGCAAAGAATTCACAACAATTGGTATCAGAGATTGAAGGTGACTAAAAGTGTAAGTAACGGCTAGAAGGTACAAGTTTTTACAAGAAAGTTACAAAAAAAAAAAAGGGTGACACCTTTATCACCTATAAGGTTGTTCTAAAGTCTAAGGTGTTGTTTTCTTGTATGTGTGGTTGGTGGATCTAGTAAGCTGTTTTTTGACAAGGAAAGTAAAAACAGTTAGACATGGAACCAACACAATGAAGATTTGAGGTTGAGAAGTTCGATGTCGAAGGAGACTTTACCATATGGAAACACAGGATTCTAGTAACACTAGAGATTCTTGGGTTGGACTCTGTTTTGGAAAAATTTGAAGTTACACAAACATCTCCAGCAACAAGCTAAAGAGATGTGGGTAAATCCACAGCCACTTCAGCTGCAATCTCAACTACAATAGACCCTAAGTTGAAAGACAAGGATCGAAGGGCTAGAAATCTCATAAGCATGAGTCTTACAGATATGGTACTGAGGAAAGTAATAAGTGAACCTACAGCTTATTCTATGTGGAATGCCTTGGAAGAAGAATATCAAGTTAAGACTCTGCCTCACAGATTTTATCTGAAGCAAACATTCAACAGTTTTAGAATGGATGAAAACAAGACACTCGATAAAAATATTGACACTTTCAACAAACTCATCTCAGATCTGTCAAGCGTCAAAGTGGTGATGAGTGATGATGATCAAGCGGTTATATTGATGAACAACTTACCTAAGCAATTTGAAAACCTAGTTCATACACTCAAGTACAGCAGTAGTAGACATACTATAACAGTCAAAGAAATCATTCGGTCAGCTTATTCTATAGAGCTGGAACTGAAGAGTAAAGGTCTGCTAAAAGAAAGAAGTGTAGGTGAAGGTGTCAAAAGGAAAAGGATCAAGCAGAAGCAAGTATCGTGTCAAGTGTAAACGAGTATTATCATGCTGGGTTTGCGGGAGTCAAGAGCATTTGAAGGCTGAGTACAAGCCATTCTAAGTGTTCAAATGCTGAGGCAGCAGTTGCAAAAGTGGAATACAACGAACCACTTATATTAACAGGAGCTGCAAATTCATCTAGAGAAGGATGGGTTCTCGACTCAGGCTGCTTATATCATGTTACACAAAGGCGGGATTTGATATTTGATGTGGAAGAAATTGATGGTGGCAGAATTCTCATGGGAAATGATTCACATTGTGAAATCACAGCCATTGGGAAAATTTAGTTCAAAAATCATAAAAACAAAACACTTATACTCAGTCAGGTCAGGTTTTCACCTACGGCTAGAAGGAATCTTATTTCTTTGGGTCAGCTAGAAAGTCAAGGTTGCTGGTTTCAGTCAAAGTATTTTAGGCTGAAGGTGATGAAAGATAATCAGGAGGTATTAGCGGGAGACTACAAGGATACTCTCTATTTCTTAGATGGAGAACATGACCAAAGTCAAACTAATACAGCAGAAAAACAAATGAATGAAGTGACATTGTGGCACAGCAGGCTTGGACATCTAGGAGAGAAAGGAATGAGGATTTTGGTTCAGAAAAATCTGCTAGGAAAAGCAGAGATTAAGGACCTCGGAGCGTGTGAACCATGTATTCTTGGTAAAGCACACAAGATGTCTTTTAAGACAGGGAAACACACTTCAACTGAAGTACTGGAATATATTCATTCTGATCTATGGGGCTCTCCAAATGTCACACCTAGTCTAGCAAAGTGTCAATACTATATCTCATTCATTGATGATCACTCAAGAAAGGTTTGGATATATTTTCTTAAAACCAAGGATGAGGCATTTTCAAAGTTTGTGGAATGGAAACTGCTAGTTGAAAATCAGAGCAACAAAAAAGTCAAAGCTTTGAGAACAGATAATGGTTTAGAGTATTGCAACAGAATTTTTGAAGACTACTGCAGCTCAAATGGAATTCTCATACATAAAACTTGTCCCTACACTCCCCAGCAGAATGGAGTGGCCGAGAGGATAAACCGAACAATTCTTGAAAAGGTTAGAAGCTGGTTGTGTGAAACAGGACTAGGTGAAGCTTTCTGGGCAGAGGCTGCATCGATAGTGGTCTATGTGATAAATAGGACACCATCAACACCACTAAACTTTCAAATACCAAAAGAGGTTTGGAGTGGTAGGTGTCCAGATTATTCACATATGAGGAGGTTTGGTTGCCTAGTTTACTATCATGTGGATCAAGGCAAGCTAAAACCTAGAGCTAAGCCTGGGGTTCCAATGGGATATCCCCAAGGAGTTAAAGGATATCGGATTTGGACTAGAGAAGAAAGGAACTGTATTGTCAGTCGTGATGTTATCTTTAGAGAGGATATTCTCTACAAAGATATTGAAAATTGACAGATGCTGAGCATGTTGTAACAGAAAATGCAAGCAAAAGAGTCTCATTCATGCTTCTAAACAACACATAATTAGATAAGAAAGAGAGACAAGTTGCAGAAGAAACTGATCAAGGTAGAGATTTTCGGTAAATGAAGAGATTGCAGAGGAAACAGAAGTTGAAATTGACAGGGAAAACCTTGAATCATATCAATTAGCAAGGGACAGAGAAAGAAGGTCACACATAAGAGCTCCTAGTAGATACAATGATTCAGATCTAACTGCTTATTCATTAAACATGGCTCAACTGATTAGTGAAGAACCAAGTACATATCAAGAAGCCATCAGTTGCAAAGAAAAAACAAAATGGATCAATGCAGCAAATGAGGAAATGGAATCACTGTGGAAGTATCATACTTGGAAACTTATAAACAGACCAGTGGGAGAGAGAACAATCAGATGTAAATGGATTTTCAAGCTGAAACCTGGAATACCAGGGGTAGAGGACCTAGACACAAGGCAAAATTAGTGGCAAAAGGTTTTTCTCAACTAGAAGGCATTGACTACCATGATGTTTTCTCACCCGTGGTAAAACATGTGACCATCAGGTTTGTTCTATCTATTGTGGTTGACAAGGACTTAGAATTCGAACAACTAGATGTCAAGACAGCCTTTCTCTATAAAACATTGGAAGAAAGAATTCTAATGGAGCAACCCGAGGGATATGAGGAAGGTGACAAGGTTTGTTTACTTCAAAAATCTTTGTTTGGTTTAAAGCAATCTCCTAGGCAATGGAATCTCAGATTTGATTCATTCATGAAATCACACAAATACACAAGATCAAAGTATGATCCATGTGTATATTTCAAGAAATTGAGTGAAGATGATCTAGTCTACCTATTAATCTATGTGGATGACATGCTGCTAGCTGCTAAGGATATGCAAGAGATCACAAAACTGAAAGAACTTCTAAGTCATGAATTTGAAATGAAGGATTTGGGACCAGCTAAACGGATTCGGGGCATATACATTATGCGAGACAGAGGAAATGGTTCGCTAAGGTTATCACAGAGAAACTACCTAGAGAAAGTTTTAAGAAGGTTTGGTATGGAAGATTTAAAACCAGTGCAAACACCTATGGGAACTCATTTCAAGCTACTAAGTACTAAAACAGAAAAGAGGGAAACTGCAGACCAAGAAATGAGAGACATACCTTATGCTAGTGCTGTTGGATCGATTATGTACGCCATAGTAGGGACTCGACCGTACCTCGCTTATGTTGTTGGTCTTGTTAGCCATTTTATGAGCTCACCAAACCTGGAACATTGGAAAGCAGTAAGATGGATTTTAAGATATATCAAAAATACATTAGATATATGCTTAACATTCAGAAAGACGAATAATGTTGAAGTTCAAGGGTCCAGTGATAGTGATTATGCAGCGGATTTAGACAGAAGGAGGTCCATTACCGGTTATGTTTTTCAGTTCGTCGGAAACACAGTGAGTTGGCGTTCTAGTCTTCACCATGTGGTTGCACTATCCACTACCGAGGCTGAGTTTATGGCTCTGGTTGAAGCTGTAAAATAAGTCCAGTGGCTGAAAGGGTTAGCATCAGAGTTGGGATACAAACAAGATCAAGCAGAAATATTATGCGACTCACAGAGTGTTATTTGCCTATCTAAGAACTATGCTTTTCACGAAAGGACGAAACACATACATACAAAGTACAACTTCATCAAAGATTTGGTAAGTGAAGGAAAAATAAAGGTCACAAAGATCAACACATGCATAAACCCGGCTGATCTCTTGACCAAATCTATCCCTATAAAGAAATTCGAAGATGGGTTGACTTATCTTAAGGTGCTTCGGCACTGATTTCGGCTCCGTGAACATCTTGGTTTCACGGCGGTGTAGTCTTGAAAGTTCTGCTTCGTGGCGGTGTAAGTCGTGAAAGGTTTTGTTTTGTGGCTGTGTATTTGAAAGGTTTCTTCTCGGTGGTATAATCGAAAAGGTTTCTTCATCGACAATGTAGTCGTGAAGGTTTTCTCATCGACGGTGTAGTCGTGAGAGAAGAATTGCTTCGTCTTCATTGGTGAAGATGACGAGGTAAGAAGCAGAAGAGGTTTTTTTTTGGGAAGGAGAGATGACGACTGAAACGAGGTAGAGTATGTGAGTCAAAGGCATGAGCCAAGGGAAAAACTTCTTCAATGAAATCCACATGTCTGGAAATGAAAACTCTGTGACTTTCAATATCCATGATCTTGTAGCCTTTCACTCCAGATGGATATCCCAAAAATACACAAGCTCGTGATCGTGGCATAAACTTATGTTTCTGTTTAAAAGATGTAGTTCCATAGCAAAGACAACCAAAATTTCTGAGTTTAGAATAGGTAGGAACTTTTCCTGTAAGAACTTCATATGGTGATTTCTGAGATAGAAGAGGAGAAGGCATTCGATTAATCAAGAATGCAGCTGTGAGTATACTATCTCCCCAAAACTTCAAAGGCATACCAGACTGAAACATTAAAGCCCTGGCCACGTTCAACAGATGTTGATGTTTACGTTCAACAACAGAATTCTGCTCCGGGGTTTCAGGGCAAGAGTGAAAAGATTCAATGCCTTTCTGCTGAAAATATGTTGAAAACCGCAATTCTGGTGCATTATCTGACCTAATAGCTTTAACTTTCATATTAAACTGTGTTTAAACTTTGGTGATGAAATTAGGAAAACACTGTAAGAACCTCATTCTTTGTCTTTAACAAATAAACCCACGTTGCTCTTGTATGATCATCAACAATCGTAAGAAAATGTCTGAAACCTTCAATTGTATCCATATGAAAAGGTCCCCATAGGTCTATATGCAATAACTCAAAAGCAGAACTACACATATTGTTTTTAGAAGGAAAAGAAAGACGCCTCTGTTTTGCCAAATGACATACATGACAATGAGTAGAAGCTTTATTCTGTAATTTCTTTGTTCCTAACACTTCAGAGAGGACGTTCATTCTTGTATATGACGGATGACCTAAGCGTTGATGCCACAAGTCAAGATCCACAACGACATTAATAGATGGAGCAACAACCTCATTATCCAGCACATAAAAGTTACCAAGTCTTCTACCCTGACCAATCATCGAGCCCTTGGTAATGTCCTGTATTTCACAGCAATGAGGATCAAAAACCACTCGAGATGCTAAGGAAGAGGTAAGAGAACTAATACTGAGCAGATTTAATCAAAACTCTGGAATGAAGAACATTATGGAGAATAATATTCTCATTCAATCAAAATTGACCAATACCACTAATCTGGATTTTGGATCCAGTAGGAAGATTCACAGAATTATTAACATAAGTGTTCAAGGAAGTAAACAGAACACGATCATGACAAACATGATATGTAGCTCCAGAATCTATAACCCAATGTGCATTGGAAATAGTATGCTTCGAAACAGCCAATATTCCAACAAAGCAATATACAGAGGGTGAGAAAAGAATACCAGAGTGATCTGTAGGAGTTTTAGAAGAACTAGCAGGCGAGGAAGTTACTGCAGAGTTCTGTAACTTGGAGCTAAAAAGTGCAATAAAACTCTGAAGTTGATCCTTTGTCATATCACTAAGGAGACTATCAACTTGAGCTACAACTGGAAAATTGAGAGTAGAATCCTTGGGTGTAGATGTACCAGTGGGAGGTTTATGAGCTTTATCAGACGCTGTCTTATTCTTAGAGACAAAACCAGGAGGAAATCCATGCTTTTTGTAACATCGTTCAGCAATATGTCCCACACGATTACAGTGGGAACAGATAGGACGTCCTTTGTTCGGTCCATTCTGTACATAACAGACAGCAGCAGAAGATTGAGTATCATCTGAAACCTGAAAAGCAGCAGGAGGAACCAGAGTATTGGAAAAACCTTTCTCACTCTCATCTTGATCTAGAAGATTATAAACCTCAACTAGAGAAGGTAAAGCCTTCTTAGCAATTATCTGACGCCTGGCAATAGCATAAGAATCATTAAGACCAGTAAGAAACTTCACTATTCGAGCTCGTTCAGCACTCTGATGCAGACGTGCAGCTTTTCCACAAACACAAGGATCATCAAGCTCCTCTGCACTTTCAAGTTGATCCCTAAGCGTCTTCAAATGAGTATAATACTCAGATAAAGAAAGTGATCCTTGACGAAAATCCTGAATCTCTTGAGTAAGATTAAAAGTATGTGGTAAATTCGAAAGATGAAATGTACCTTGAAAATCCAACCAAATGTCCGAAGCAGTGTTAATGCGAAGAATACTACGATATATCTGTTGAGAAACGGAATTAAGCAATCAAGCCTTCACCATCGAGTTACAATTTGACCATTGATGAAAGGTTTTATGTGTAATTGAAGGTTTAGACACAAATCCATCAATAAAACCCAACTTATTCTTTACAAATTGCCTTAGAAACTTTTGTTGGCTGAGGAAAACTTTATCATCTAATGTTCTCTCAGGCATTCAATCATACATTTTTAGTGCATTAAAAATCCTAAATTTATAAGTTATGTGATCAAGCTAACTTAAGTATTAAGATCAACAAAGATGAAGATCCCCAAGATAATCCCTATTTAGCCTTGATTCATCAATTTATGAAATTCATAGAATACCCTAAACTTGATTGATAAACTAATCATACATAAAAAAGAGAAAGAATAAAAATAGATAAACATAATGAAATTCTGAATTAAATAGAATGAGACTTAAGAAATCTTCTCAAAGTGTTGAATACAATGAAAACTTAATGTGAATCTTCAAAGAACAGTAGAAAATTTGCGGGGAAAGAGTTATGAAAAGCGTAAAAAGATAAGTCTCTTAAAACTAGGTGTAAAGTCTCCTAAAAACAAATAAGATTAATGCGGGACAAACTAGATCGAATCTGAATAAGATAAAAAGAATGTGAAAGTTAATGTGGGTACAAGGTCGACATATTGATCTGAAATATTAAACTGAGGTCCATATATTTTGACAAAAAAGTCTCTGTCCTTTGTGTATATTTTATTGAACTATTTTGTTGAGTTTGGGTCAATATTATTCATCAGAATTCTCTTCACTTGTTTTCTTGCACAATTGCTACATCCATCTCCAATCTTTTAATCTCCAATGTAGCTCCAAAATCACCTAAAAAGACTCTATAAACAAAAATATGTGACTCTCTATATCTAGGACTCTAAAATGCAAAAGAAGTGTAAATCAAATTAATATAAAGATGAATGGATCCTAATTGATACAAATGATGCATAAAGTACATGGAAAATAAGCATATATCTTGTCCTTAAGCAAACAAAGAAACAAAACTGAAAGAAAGGTTGAAGACAAGAACTCAAAACCAAGGGAACTCAACAATACTTACAACAACAACCTAAGAAAATGACTACACTAAGTAAAAAAAAAGTTCTTCATGAAATCTAACTTTTAGGCTTATCAAAATTCTTTCAATCTACAAGCAATCACAATAATCCACAAACCCTTTTCTCAACCAACATGCAAATTAAATTAATTTCAAACTTTAAGTGTAGTCTCAGCAAATGAGCAATTGATCAAGTCTAATCGGTTTGGTAAGCAGAAGGCTTTAAAGCACTAAAAATATGAGTGCAAGGAGATTGAATGCTTTAAAGATGACTAACTCTAAAAAAAATGAAATGCTAGAGATTGTGCAAAAATGGTTTAAAGATTTTCATTGCTAATCCTCTACTCATTTGATTCTTTTTTTGTTCTCTCTTTTTAACATTGAAGATTTCTTTCTCATTACATGACATCAAGAGTTATACTACTTTAGTAACTTCTCAAGTAAAATAAAACCAAGAAAAATATAAACACTTTATTTGGTAGTCAATCACTGGATATATGGCTGTAAAGGATAACTTATGATCTCGAGGAATAAATTTTGATTCACTTTGTAGTAGGTGTTGTAATGATGGGAAATTGGTCAACCATGTGTTATCTGAATGCACTCCCGCCATTCAAACGAGCCTTTTCCAATATCCCCTTGACTATTCATGTATTCTCGCGTGAATCAATTGGATTCAATTTAGCTTATTTATTCTGGTGTATTCTGAATGATGAAGATAACATGATTTTCTTTGGATTATCTGGAATATTTATAAAGCGAGAAATACAAACATTTTCTCGAATTTGGATGATAACCCAAGGGATTTAATCAAGCAGGCTAAGTTAGACGCTTTAGAATGACTTCAAGAAAAAAGAGAGGTCATGTTAGACGCCCAACCAGGATCCCTTAATCCTTTCCCATCTTGGGCTGGGATATTTCAACCGCTATATGAGCCCAGTGTGCACATGTTACCGTTGTTTTGTGGATGGTGCATGAAGAGCAGCGGAATTGTGCTCAAGCATTGGATGGTTCTC
>JAKUCM010004871.1:0-47107 GCA_023374145.1 Lepidium sativum
TATATATATTTGCTTTTGACAGTATTTTCGGGTAGTTTGACTTTATTGACTGTTGAAGCCTTTGATTAATGCGCAATCTTCGGCAAACACATCAAACCAAACCTTTATTAGAAATGTCATCTAATAAAATTAAAAACATTATTCTGTCAGTTTCATATATTAAGTGTTTTCGGCTTCATATATTAAGTGATATTTTTTTTGTAAATTGAAAATATCATTACTAACTAACCAAAGTGACACAACATGTCTATGAATTTCGAACTATGAATTTCGAACCATAAGTAATTTCTCTTAAATTACGAGCAAGTTATTCAAATGCGAGGAATGATATAAAAAGAAAATTTTTTAAAAAACATCTTAACTTTGTTCAAAAAATTTAGTAAAATTTGAAAGTCGGCCAATTAAAAAAAGGAAATTTCTTAAGGACATTAGTGTAATTTGTTGTCACTTCAACTTAAATATGCTGGAGTGATACTAAACACTCTATAGCTTACAAAACCGTCTCTACTTTATAATGTAGGTAGGGATGTTACTGTGGGTAAAAAAACCTGATCCGACCCAAACCCAAAATAAAAAGTTAAAAAGAGTAAAAATATGAGAGATAATAAAAAGAGGAGAGAAAGTCAAAAAAAAAAGAGAAAAAAAAATAGAACAGATAGTAAAAAAAGTTAAAAAGAGAAAAAAAATAAAAATTGTTAAAAAGAAGAGAGAGAGAGTAAAGAAAAGGAGAGAGAATAAAAAAATAGAAGAGAAAGTAAAAAAAATAAAGTAATTAAATAAGAAAGTAAAAAAAAATACAAAAAATGGAGTTAAAAAGTAAAAAAGATGACAGAGTAAAAAAATATAAAGAGTAAAAAAAAGGAGAGAATATATAATTGAAAGCTTATTGGGTACCCGTTACCCAATGGGTATATCCGAAAAAACACATTTGTTATAGGTAATACCTATTTAAAACCCAATTATTTTTTGTTATTAAAATAAGATTTTGGGCTTTTATTTTTCTTAGGGTTTTGGATACCCAATAGGTAAAAACCCAAAAATACATCCCTAAATGTAGGGTTAAGAGACTTTATTAAACACCCTGCGATGCTATACAAACGTTAAGTCTTAATGATTAAGTGGTGTTTTGGAAAATTTCTTTTGTATTAAATTATTCGATACTTTAAATCTTTAATGTAGAATTAATCACATTATGTATCTTGATTATTTGTATTCTGTATATTGGTTAAATAATTATTAGATAAATTAAAATAATATTTTTAGTTTGGAAAATTAAAAAATTAAATAGTCTTTAATTTGTATAATTTTTTAAATATGATCTATTATGAGACAGAGAATATCACTTACATTGTGTTGCCTCTATCCGTTGTATGAATATTATATATTAAAACATGAGACATTTTCATTTTGATCATGTTATAAATTTTATGATAAAATTAACATATGATTTCTAATTATTCATAAAAATAAGTTTAAAGTTGGTTTCGTTATAAATTTTTACATAAAATACAAAACTAATAAAGAATTAAAAGAAAATTTTCAAAAAAAAAATCTAAAACTAATAAAAATGTTTCGGGTTCAAAACGAGCTGTTTCAGATTTCTACATTAAAAACAAAGTCGTGAATAAAGATATTTAACAAATAAAAGGTTACAATGAAGCATCAAATGTTTTTGTTTGCTTTGTTATTAATTTCCATCAAAGCAGATGCATCAAAACAAAAGAAAAATTCAACAATCCCAACATTAATAGATTTTAGAGATTCAATAATAGATATCGATTTTTTTTTGTCAACATGAAACTATTATTGACCGGTTTATTAACTAAATTCCTACATAATATAGATAACAAAACTTGATTTCTTAGTGTAAGATAATGTGTATTTGATGGAGTTACCACCTGTCACTAAACCAATATTACTTCATATAATTGATATTGGTTATAACAACAATTTGCAAACACTTCTAAAGTGCAATTTTGCTCCTTATCGAAATGATTCGTTGAAGGATTTGCTATTGTAAGATTTTATGATGGACGAGTTCCTTATGACCTTATTGGTAATTAGTAACATAAGTTTTTTAAAAACATTCTTTTATAGATTATATCAAAAACTGATTTTTCATTCGGTTTCCATTTGGTTTTGAGTTCGGTTTTCCCAACACATTGATTTAAGAACTAATTTTGGTATTTATCGGGTTCGGTTCCTCTAATTCGATATTTTGGTTCTTTTGATTTAAAACTTATTCAAGTATTTTTATTTTTGAATATGGATCGGTCTGGTTTAGATCGAGATAGGCTTTTGGTATTCTTTATATAAAAATACAAAAAAAAATATATAGAAAATTTTCAGAAAGCCAAAATTTGGTTCTTGCTTTAATTTGAGTTCGAGTTTCGGGAATATAAATATAGGATCCAGTTAAGTATTTTGTCAGATTCAGTTCCTCTAATGCGGATTATTTTCGATTCGGATTTCAAATCTCTAAAAATATCTCGAAAATAATACTCTATAATATTAATATGGGTCTAACAATTGAAATAAACACAGTCTAAAAAATTAAAATAATCAAATTCTATATTATAACGCGGATTTACTAGCATTAAATGGGAAATGGGAAGAGAATTGGATGTTAAAAGACATTAATCGAGAGTAGTATTATTTGAACTCTAGCGACGTTAATCTGAAATATCTTATTATAGTCACCAATTGAATGAAAATAATAATAAAATATAAATAATATATAATTATTTGATAAAAAATATTCTTTAAAAAATATATATATATATATATGATAGTGTTATATTAATAAACCGAGGTTAAACGAATTACGACCTAACAAATGACAAAAATCTTAAATGTCACTTTTGGAACAAATATAATCACCTTTGCCACTATTTAATATAATTGTCACTTATAATATGTTATTTTTATTTTACCGTTAATGAAAAACTCATTCATTGAAGTAGAAGGTTTCCCCTCATCTTTTTGCCGATTTCTTTTCTTTTAGAAGAGAAAGAAAAAGTTTGAAGAGAGAGAAGAAGAAGAGGGAGGAGACCAATCTGTCATTCTTTTGTTGATTTGAGAATTTTGTGTTTAATTATGTAAACTAGGAAAAATGTTATTTTGTTTAACAAATGTACTTGTTGGACCAAAATTATCTTAATTAGACCAATTGAACATTAAAATAATTTAGATCTTTAAAATTAAACTTTTTAGATGTTTACAGTTGTACCAATTAGACTAGCTAAACCAAACTTAGCTTCACAGTTATACCTGTTGGACCAGAATTACCTTAACAAGTGTACGTGTTGGACCAAATTTAAATACAATTTATCCTAGTTATTCACGTTGTCCCAATTGTTCTAATTGTACTTGACTCATGTCTTCTTCGTTACTGCTCTCTCCTCTCTCTCTCGAATATCATCATCATCCTCTTCCTCTCCATTAACATCATCAATTGCTTTGTCTTCTTATTTTATCTCTTCTTCATTCATATTATCCAAATTTTTCTTTTTAGTCAGACAAGGTTCAAACAAGAGAGCTCACCATGTAAAAATTTCCAGAAGGCAAAGACATCGGAGGACCGAAATCGAAAAAGAAAAACATGACCAAAAATCAGAATACTCGAAACAGAAGATTCCTTACTTTGTGAAAATCGAAACCTCAAAGAAATAGTTTCTCGTCATCTAAAATGTTGGAATAAAAATTAGAGATTTTACAATTCAAACAAAATAGAAATTAGGTCAAGTGGTTGGATAGGTAAATAAACTCAACTTTTAAATCAGTTTTTAATAAAAAACGAAATTGGAAAAAAAAACATAAATAGAAGAGTGGCACTAGTGAATGTATTTTCTCAAAAGATGACATTTAGCCATTGATCCGCTAACAAAAGTAAAGGTCTAAGAGATTAAAAACCAATTGTATTGATAAACAAACTCAATTACAAAAATTGATTACAAGGACAAGAATGTATTAGCTAATTCTAGTATTCCAGTGTTTTTCTGGGTATCTTTCTTTTATCATCTCTCCTTCTTATATAGAGATCGACTTCAATTCGGCTTCTCTTTCTTCTCTGCTTAATTCGTTTTCTCGTAACTGTCTTCGTCCTTATTCTCCCACGCCACATGGTGACTAGCTCTCTAAGTTTAAGCTTCTTTCTTCTTCTCAATTGCTTTCGGGGCTACGAATTGGGCTTAATTAGCCTGCCTTTGTTCAGCCCGTTACGACTTGTGGCCCTCGCAAACTGAACTTTAGCAGACCGAATTGTCTGAAGCATGGTATCAACAATATCCATAATTTCAAGTTATATTATGCAAAGCTACCAAATTAGTTGTTAGTTGAACTTTTTAAGATAGATTATTTAACCATTCGACAAAGAAACACATATATTCGTTTGTTTTTCTAATCTCTAAAAGTATAGACGGAAAAAGCAGAAGTCAAAAGTCATCCATATCAATTTTACCTCCTGTAGAATATGTCTTAAACTGAATGGTTAGTGAGTGGGGCTAAAAGCCACATAATGTTTGTAATGATGATCTGATTAACAAGAGAAGAAATTCCAAGGAAAAAGACTTTATAGTTAATTATGTCTTCATATATTCAGACAATAAGGGACACAGTCTCGTACGGTTCAACTGCACCATTTAAAATTAAGGCTTAAACCTCTCAAAGACCAAAACAAAGTAGGCACAACAACTGAATAAACAACAGAACTTTGTCTCAAGGCAAAATGTTGAGATATTAAGCCTTCTTCTTTTTGGATTTGAGCATGACCATGCCGATGAATATGGAAAGAAGAGAAAGGAGAGTTACGCCGGCGAAGACAGGTACGAGGATGGCATAGTCTTGGGGCAAGAAGTACTTGTGGATGAAGTGATCACTATCTACAAATGGCTGCAAAGGAACATTTTAATACATGAGTCTCTTCCTTGATGAAAATAAAACATCAAACTGATAAATGTCTTTATGGAGAACTTGTGGAGATGGATGGTGGTGTTGTTACTAACCAGGATGATGACCCAGAAAGTATAGTATGTGAATATGGATAAGCTGATCGAAGATAGTAGAAGCCCGACTGCTCGATCCGCTAATTCCATTTTTGTTACTTTCAAAACCTGCAGCATGGCCAATTAACCGCGAGTAAACAATCAGAAAGATTCAAGAAGCTAAACATTGGAACACAAAGTCATAAGTAAAGGGAAGTTATATTGTGAATGCCAACGAAGCCATTTCACCTAGAATTTTCCCACAAGACCAGCTAATGCCATGGTTTTAGATCCTGAGGGTATGAAATATTGTGCTACTGCACAAGGCCTCTCAAAACTAAAGCAGTTGAAGAACAATTATCAACGGACCTTAGATTTGCTAGACATTAGATACACAGAGCTCAACAAACTGTCTAAAACGAATCAGAGTTGACTAAGAGGATATCAACCACTTGCAGTTGCAGGATTCTTGTAGTGGCGAGAAAGTAATCATCTCCAGGCTCCAAAATCAACGGCCTGAAGTGATATTTGGCCTATATAAAGATCTTTGAGGTGTTGCTTACACAGCCCTATTCTCCTTTTATTCAAGCTAGAAGGAATACAAACAGAAAATCCAGTTTTCCAACCAGGAAACTTCTGCCTTTCCATCGCATGTAGAGTATAAATAGCCGGTGCAGCCCTCGAGCAACCAGTTATGAAGCAACTGCAAGGCCTTGATTTGCTCACTAATCGAGCTAGCGACAATAAACACAAACCACTATAGGATAGGCCGTACGTTAGATGTTCATTCCTGTCAAAAGCAGGAGAATCTAGTTTCTCTTGTTGTATTTCCTGTTCTACATCTTCAGCATAGGGTATCGTGCTCAATTCTAAATCAAGGCGTTTCTCTATTTCATTTTCATGTATTCTATATTTTACTGCCAAAGTACGGATGCATGACATTCTGACCTCATTATCGATAAGAACCTTTATTTCATCAAAATTACTACAGCCTTCATACCAAATGACCCATCGTCGAACAAGTCCTGAAAACCAATCAATTATTTGGGAAGTGTCTTGTAAAATAAGCATATAATTCGAACGACCATAACCCTTGGCTGTTATTAACCCATAGCGATAAAGACGCTTTCTTATAGCATTGGTAGGAGCTACAGCATCACCAAAGAAAACAGGTCCATCATGAGAGCGAGGACATGGCAAAAGCGCTTCCATGTTAGCTGTCTCTGACGAAACATAGGCCACAGCAGCGTTTTGGAACTTGTAAAACGCATCTCTTAGTTCTTGAGGAACAGTACGTTCTACAACATGCTTTGACAAGATAAACTCCTCGCTTCTATCTGCAGTGGTTCTTAGCACGTCCTCCATCCAGATTCTAAGCAGGACCTTATACCAATGATCTGTTTCCATGCCTGCCTTTCTGTGGCAAGATATTTGACTCAAGGTAGAGCTACTATCCGCCAAGCCTTTAATTTCTGACTCTTTGACCTTCTTCAATCCATGTCCCAACCATTTCTTTCCAATGCTAACTGTACCTAGGGTCCAGGCCTCTTCTTTCTGTAGTACAAAGAGCCTAACCTTCTCCTTTAACTTGTGAACAGCTTTAACAGCGGGACTCTCCCTAACATTTTTCCGAACCAAGGTACCCAAAACACGAAGCCCACAGATGGCTTCGCTTGGTGACAGGTCTGTGTCATCTGTGACGTCCAAATGTAGTGAGTTCCGTAAGAAATTTATAGATTCAGATCTAATATCAATCGCAGCTTTCTTGGGACCATACACAGAGAAAAATATCTCATCCATATATCTGCAACAATAAACTCTGAGAGCATTTTCCTGCTCCCGGGTACTTTTCATTTTCAAATCTTGTTCTCCAGCCTGCCTCCTAAACCAGGAACGAAGTTTTGAGCCTGGGCTAGCTTCACTAGTCTGTGTATTAAGGTGAAGGGCTTCGTGCCTCATCGAGATTCTATAAAATTCATGGTCAAAGCGATCAAGATATATGTTCATCAATACACGTGACAACACCCCTTCTTGTGGAAGACCATGTCCCTTGGGAAATCCTCCAAACTCGAGATTGAGCACGTGGGCTTCAAACATAGAACGGAGTAAGGTGCTTAAATTACTGTCTTCTATTTTTTCCTCCATTACAGAGAGCAAGTTCTCGAAAACAGGAACATCAAGCTTTTTGTTCAGGCTCAAAGTAAAACACCAATCGGAATGAGAAATTTTGTTGCTGATGTACTTCAATGCAGAGGCACGTCCTCTTCCGCTCCGACAACTATGTGAAATCTTAGAAAAATAAGGACTGAAAATGACTTCCAGGACTATTCTGATAGCCTCTAGAACAACTTTGAGAGCTACGTTAGGCAAGACAAGGACCTCTTTTGTTTTATCTCTAGCCGCAAAGGAGAACGTATTGGATGTGACATCAAAAACGCCACTAGAGAGCTCTTCTGCAATTGAATCAAACTTAACACTGCCAATATTTTCGGTTATAGAAACATTGGAGTTAAGCCTAATACAGTCGTAAGCATCTCGAAGAGTTTCAGGCCTCGCAATCACCTTCTTCAACAGGTTACCAAACTTCCCATTGTTGTACTGCTCCTTGACTCGTTTCTTTAAACGAAGTTCAAGAGATCTCTTAATTTCCATACGACTTCTGGGTTTGCTATCATCAGCAACATGAGAAGATTCCTCCACAAGAGAGGCTAATTCCCCAGCTAGTGAAAAAATTCCAGTTTGCTTAGTACCCATTTCTGTATTATCTGTTGCAAGCAGAGCCGATTTGGGAAGTGTGGAAACTGCGCGACTCAACGAACCCCGAAAAATTAGGGTTTCTAAGTCACCTCGGTAAACTCGGCATAACAAATCCGAAACTAGGTTCCGTTTCCTAAACATCAAGTAGATTCCGAATCCCAATTCTAAATCTATGCGATTATTCCGTCTAAGCCAGTTTAAGCTTCTATAAGAGACCGGGAACAATCAGGTTCATGAATCTCTTTCCCTAATTCGACATACTTTTAAAACTGATACAGAAAATGGAAGAAAACTTACGTTTAGAAACGAAACGAGACGAGGAATGTGAAAGCAAGATTAGTCTGAGTAGAGAGAGAGATCGAAGGAGCTTGTTTGCACTGCGTATGACACGAGATGGAGAAGGAAGGACTATGTGTTTTTATTGTTTTTTTTTTTGGTTAAAAGGACTATTTGTTAAATAAATGTTTGTTGTAAATCCAAGATAACAATGGATGGAAGAGCCTCTCTCTATGATGGATGGAGCTTTTGGTAAATCTATGTCTCGTAGTTCAATCGTTATATCTCTGGTATAGGCATTATCAAAGAAGGAGAGTATTTTTTTTGTTAACCATTTTCTTTTTCTATATTAAATTAATTGAGTTTAGCAGATGAAATATTGAAGGCAGGTTTAGTTAAAGCATCAGCTGCTTGATTGTTCAATTTAGAAACAAAAACAAAAATAATGAATAAAAAGGCTCTCGAGATAGTGAAGATGTCGGATCCTACATTGTGGATCTCCGACGGTAAACTTCCAATTATGAGACTCCGGATCAGGACAGACGAATTTGAATATAGCTTCAGCTAGGTGAATCTATGGCCGATTGCATCCTCTAAGGCAGATTTAACCGTGGGGGCTTCTGCAATTAAGGTCAATGGGACGTGGTGATGAGCTCTGAGGATTGGATCGTATTGTCGTTGAACTTTTGGTTGAATACCCAACCAATACCGGCAGATTTGATGTCCTTCCGCCAAGATGCATCTGTGTTGCAGGTAACTGTCGATGTGGATTGAGGCTGATAATGCTCTCGATGGATCTTTGTAATGGTGTTCTGGGTCTTGACTTGTGAAGAGCTCCATTCTTTGGCTTCCACAATTGACTTTGTGACCACTTCTATAGGGGAGAAGGTTTCGTTATTGAAGTAGAGCTCATTCCTTGCCTTCCAATGGTTCTAAATAATCCATGAGGTGACAGGGAAATCACATGAGCCTATTGGTGGTAGACATTGTTCCAATTTCATCAATTTCCACAAGTATGTAAAGCTTTGATTTCCAGGAAAAGTCCTTTGTCGATGTAGTGGTAGTCGCTTCCATGTTTCTTGTGCAAAGTCACAATAAAATAATAAATGAGAGATTGTTTTCGATTCACCGCATTGTTGGCAATTAGGTTCAAGGTCTGAAATTCTTGATGTTAATCGCTCTTTTACTGGAAGTGCTTCTGCTGCTGCTTTCCATAGTAATAATTTGATTTTGGGATTTGTAGCATATCCCCATATGTTTGAGATCCAGTTAAATGTGTCATGTGAGTCTTATAGCTTTGCTTGATCATCATCTAGCATCGAATATTAACCTGTTCTAACAGTGTATTGTCATGAGTTGTGCTTCAACCATATGCGTTTGTCACCGATTCCAGTCTTGCTTATTTTCAGTTGCAGGCTATCATTTACATGAGTAGGGAGAATGTCATTAAGCTTGTTGATGTCCCAGTTTTGTTTATTTTCTGTAAGGAAGTCTGAGACTTTTAGATCCTTTGTAGATTACGTGGGTGGACCAAATGGGGTTGTGTGCGGTGAGTGGAGTAGCCATGCATCAGACCAGACGTTGATTGATTCATCGTTCCCAACCGCCCAGCCGAGATTCTTTTTCATAACTTGGATACCCAAAACTTGCCTTTCAAACCATGTATGAACTACTTGTTATTTCTGCCTCAAGTGAGCATATGTCCTTGTAATACTTTCCTTTTAGTGATCTGGCTAGGAGTGAGTGGGGTTTGTCTAGTAGTCGCCAAGTTAGCTTTGCAAGCATTGCAACATTAAATGTTTTGATATTTCAAAAGCCCAAACCTCCTTTCCGTCTGTTGCATGAAAGATTCCTCCATGAAAGCCATGCCATTTTCTTCTTTTGAGGTTTACTATCCCACCAAAACCTAGTCATAGCTGATTGTATACGCTTACAAAGTGCCTTTGGTAGTTTGAAGCATGACATTGTGTAAGTTGGTAAGTTTGAAACTACACTCTTATTCATGGTTATTTTACTGTTGTAGATAGGAATTTAGTGGGCCAACTTGTTGTCTTATGATCTATTTTGGCGAGTATGGAGGCCAATAAATCCTTCTTAGTTATTATGAAATGTTCGGGTAACCCAAGGTAATTCCCTACTCCTCCTTGTGTGATGCCCCAAATCCTTCTTTATTCTGTGTTTTAGTAGATGCATAGTGTGTCTCGAGAAAGTACTTGTTGATTTTTGTGTATTGATGCAGTGTCCCAATGTCTATTCATATTGTCTTAGAATGTCTTTCAAGGTTGTTATACTCTTTTGGTTTATGTGAGAAAAAACATTGTGTCATTAGCAAACGGTACGTGATTGATGTTAGGGCATCCTCGTGCAATCCTTAATCCTTGCAGTCTGTTTTCTATTTGTGGTTTCTTGCATAGACCTGAGAGAACTTCTCTACATAAGATGAATATATAAGGGGATAGAGGCTCCCCTTGTCTTATTTCTTTGTGGGTAGATTTTACCTCTTGGTGTGTCGTATAGTAGTATAGAATAGGTAACTCAGCCAGTCCATATACTATGAAAGTCTAACCCCTTTATAATGTTTTGTATGAAGGACCACTCTAGACGATTGTATGCCTTACTTTGACAACAATATATACATGTTTCTTGGCATTAGACATTTTGAGTAGGTGTAGCATCTCGTGAGTAATCAAAAGATTGTTAAAGATAGCTCATTTGACATAAAAGCAGATTGGTTCTCCGATATGAGGTTTGGTACCAAGGGTTGCAGTCTCTTCGTGAGGATCTTATATATAATCTTGAAGTATACATTGCACAAGGAAATTGGTCAAAAATCTGATAATTTCTTTGCATCCTTGATTTTTTTGTATCATTGTGATGTGCATTTCATTGGGTTTTTCGGCAGAATACCAGTCTTGAAGAAGGTTTTTATCTCGGAAATTACAACAGGCTCCACAACTGTCCAATTTGGCTAATATAAATTGGTTGGAAAACCATCTGGTCTCGGTGTTTTTTCGCCATTCAGATTTAAAACAGCAGTTGTTATTTCTGTGGTAGAGGTAATTGAATCAGTAGATCGTTTGTTGCGTGTCTTACCTTCCTTTCCAGAACGGTTGACAAAGTTGTTATTACTTGTAACTGATAAAGTGAACATAGTCTTGAAATATTGAACTGTAAGTTTGAGGTCCGTCTTTAAAAAAAGTTGTGTGAAAAACTTTTTTGGTGGTTTTAGTAAGATTCAAATCTTTGTTGTGATTGTTGTTATCAATAGATCATCAAAATCTCTTCTTGTTGTCGGTTTGAGAAAGACAATTGTTCTTTTATAATTATTGTAATTATGTATTTCTTAAAACAATTTCAATTCAGTAAGTGGAAAAAACCAAAATAATAATAGTTTAGTCGGTACAATAAAACCTATTTAAGCCAGACAACTCTCAAAATTCTAAAGAAATCATTTTAGATAGATACTAAACAAATTTTTATTCAAATTGTTGAAATCCAAATTTTAATTCATCATGTTTGCTTAGGAATTGTTGAAATCCAAATTTTATTTTTAAGAACCCCATTATGGATTCTACCATTGGAACCACTAAAATATTAAAACAAAAACAAGATCTCTTAACTCTTAATAAATCATTATTTCTATTAAAAAAATGTTAAAAACTCCTAAAGGAGTTCTAATGGTTGGAGATAGTCTAAAACCATGTCCAATGGGATATCTTAATGGGGTTCTTAACAATTAATTGGAATTATTTAAATAAAAATAGGTTTAATAAAACAAGAACCGGTTCTTAATAAGGAGGTTTAATAATTGGTAAGAGACTCATACGTGTCAAGCTTTCATTGGACCAGATTTTTCCCAAAAAAAATATTTCTTCCTTCTCCTCTCCTATAGCGATTCCGCGATATCTCAAATTGTGGACGGCGAGACGAGCCAGTAATTTCTCTCTATTTTATCCTTTTTCGTTCCTAGTTAGGTTTCTAATTTGAATATGGTTTCATTTCTACTTCAAATTATCTTGAAAACGGTCACATTAGTTCCAATTTTGTTCACTTGACCTGAATTTGAAATTTATACAGAATTTTGTTCAATGTTAATTAGGTCTCGATGTTGAATTCGATTGTTGCTATGTTCAATTGTTGCTCTGTTCGTATCATAGGATGACCTCACCTTTAGCGACACTTCTGTGGCACTTCGGATGATGCGAGCTCAGATTCACCTCACCTCTACTCTTGATTATCCAACCACGATAGTTTCTCCTTCACAACAAGTTTAGTCAAACTGGTTTATGTTTCTATATTTCCATGTCATTAGTGTATATATGTAAGTTCTCATATTTGTTTCTGTTGATATCTTTTTATGCCCAAAAACCTCTCATATTTTATCATATCTATTGTTTTTCCTAACATTCTTTGGATTGTTCAATTTGAATTTTGGTGGTGCAGTGTCAATGGTGGTATCTATTCGCATGATGTTAATGAAATGGTTCTATACTCGTAAAGCTAAAGCAATGAGTCATGACAGTGCCTTTACGCCTGAGGTTGACAAAATATTGATGCAAAACTTAACTGAGTCAGGAAGTTTTCTGTTTATCTAGCATGTAGTGAAATATACCAAGTGAAATGGCGGATCCTGATTGGCTCCGCGTTTTAATTTTTTTTTTGGTTTTTTTTTTTGGTTTTTTTTTTATTTTTTTTTTTGTTTTTTTTTGTTTTTTTTTTCTAAAAACCCCCCAATGGGTTCTTTGATGTGGATGGTCTAAGAGTGGTGCCATTGGTATTTGTGGCTAAAGACAATGTAGATGTACATATTGGGTCTAATAAAGCCCAAATCTCGAATAAGTCAAGTCAAGCTCAGTCTAAGCAAAAGCAGGCCTCTCAAAGATCTACAAAGGGACTTGTATTTGGCCCAACACGAGGAGAAATTGAATTATCTACTTTAGCCAAGAGGACTCTGTTTGGGACGAATCGATGGAGGTCATAACACCTCCAACAAGGAGAGTATCTTAACTTTTTTGTTTTTTTTTTTGGACAACGACAAGTTACATAGACAAACTCAAAAACAGGCCGTCCCAAATTATAAATCAGACACATAAATAAGCCTTAACAAGAATGTCTGCTTTATAATTTAAAACTCTGGAAATAACTGAGAGCCGACCGGAAGAAAACCTAGTCGATAGCCGCCAAAACTCCGTCTGATACGGTAAGAATGCCGGCCACTCCTCCCGAACTGTAAAATATGGTATATTGTCTCACAGTCCGATGATATCTCCACTTCCTGTATCTGAAGCTCCACAAGCGCCTCCATCGCCCAGATCACGGCCTCCATCTCCGCATGCAGAGCTGATAAACTTTGATGAATTTGTCTTGATCCCGAACATACTCCTTCCACTGGATCTGAAAAGCAGACCCACCCGTCCCCTGTGTAAATGCCAACGTCTTTGCAGGATGCGTCCATATAGCATTTGTAAACTGTGAAACTGAGATTAGCTGTGGTAGGGAATATCATCAACGACTTACACGAATCAATCCTGGATATACGTAATCTTTGCATATCCGTAGTAATTTTACGGGCCACGGTCCATTCTAAATAATTAAACTGTGCCCGTCCCAAAACCACTCGAGGATCAAGGTCCGCTTGTGTGAAACAGAATCCATTTCGAGCTTTCCAAATATGTCAAATGATCCATGGAAAAACTCCATAATCTACATTGCATCCCGGCCCAACCCACATTTGACTATGTTTTGGAAAACAGCCACACATTCTAACAATATTTGCCAAATAAAGTGTCTTATTTTTGGTGGCCAATTTAATTTCCAGCACCGCGTATATAACATATTAAAAGAAGGACCAAAAAGACACATATCTCCCTCCGCTTCTCTTTTAGCCAAATGATAACCTGATTTGACAGTATACCGTCATGATGTTGTATAATGCCATCCCTAATAATCCACCCGATGGATTTTTGGTACACGGGTTACCAAAATTAACCCCACATCCCACATGTCAAAATATTGACGAACTAAAATCTCATTCCATTGCCTGTTTGCCTATCAATAAATTGTTCGACCGTCAAATCCGGGAATAAATACAAGTGCGACCAATGAGCGGGTCGAGGTTGTACATCTAGAATCCACGAATCTTTCCATATCTTAATCTGCTTACCATCCCTTATTTTCCTAATGAAACCTTTTCAAACCAAAGACCAGCCTGAAATAATACATCGCCATCCATACGACGCCATAGATCTTAGTTGAACCTCCATAATACTCTCATCATTATAGTATTTTCCTTTTAATACCCTTGCCAAAAGCGAATCAGGGAATACCAAAAGGTGCCACATTTGTTTTACCAGCAGAGCCGAGTTAAAATCTTCTAAATTTCAGAATCCCAAGCCCTTTTCTGCCTTGGGTTTACATAACTCCTCCCACTTTTTTTAATGTATACCACCACTACTACCCGAATTTACCCACCAGAAATGAGCTATTGCCGACTGAATTTTCTGCAACATAGACTTCGAAAGTCGATAACAGCTCATAATATATGTTGGTATAGCCGTAAAGATATACTTAATTAGAATTTCCTTACCCGCCTTAGATAAAAGTTTGCTAGACCAAGTGGCAGTCCTGGCCTTTAAGTTTTCAACAACAAAAGCAAAGACTTTTGCTTTTGATCCATATTTTCCGGTAGGCCAAGATACATCCCCATTCCACCTATCTTTTGAATATCTAAAATTTGCTGGATTTGTACTCTCATTTCCAAATCAAATCTTCTTACCAAATTGTATTGAAGATTTGGCAAAATTTATTTTCTGCCCCAAAAGCAACTCATATTCTTTCATAATCTGTCGAATATATTGTGCTTCCTCTCTATTAGCCTGAAAAAAGAACAAAGTATCATCTGCAAAGAGGAGATGAGAAATCGCAGGGCAGTCGTCCAATTTTTATACCCTTGATAATGCGGTTCTGTTCTACCTTTTTCATCTTGGCTATTAAAACTTCAGTACACAGTATAAATAAATATGGTGATAGGGGATCACCCTGGCGTATTCCTCTTTGAGGAATAATGTGGCCACCCGGGATTCCATTAAGCAAGACCGCGTACTCGACATAAGTAATACACCATATAATACATTTAATCCATTGATCACAAAAACCTAATTTGTCATAAGCGCCTCTAAGAAGCTCCACTCCACTCGGTTTTAAGCTTTGCTCATATCAGTTTTTATGGCCACAAAATTGCCACTAACCGAACTATTTGTCCCTAACGCATGTACCATCTCCTGGGTAATCAGAATATTATCGGAGATCAACCGCCCAACAACAAAAGTCGACTGGGTTTCCGACACAATCTTAGGCAATAGTATTTTGAGCCTTAAACACAATACCTCCGCTATTAACTTATATCCAATATTACACAGACTAATGGGGCGGAATTCGATCATGCTGGTTGGCCGGGGGAACTTTGGAATCAGGCATATATTGGTCTTATTCAAACTTTTATCAAATACCCCAGTTTGTATAAAATTATTCACTAGACTCAACAAATCGTCCTTAACTATCTCCCAGGAATGCTGGAAAAAGAGAGTCGTCATTCTCCAGATCCATGAGGAATAACACAGTCTTTACTTTTTCTTCTGTAGCGGGTCTAATTAATAACCGATTATCCAATTCCGAAACTCTACTATGAACACCAATTATCTCAACCTCATTAATACCATCACTTGTAAACAGATCTGAAAGATAGCTTGATGCCTCCTGTAAAATGTCTGAGTCTTTTTCAACCCATTGTCCCCATTTATTTTTTAAACCAATTATTCGATTGTGTGCTCTTCTCTGCCTAACAACCACATGAAAAAATTTGGTATTAGTGTCACATTTCTTCAACCAAGTATTCCTACTTTTTTGTTTCCAGTAAACTTCCTCCTCTACGTAAGCCGCCTTCAAGTTATCATTAGCTTCTTGCAATGCCACATAATCTAGTACGAGACTACTATTAAGGACCTCAATAGCCCTCTTCCAATCTACTATTTCTTGTCTCCCTGATTGAAAATTCTCACAGCACCAATGAGATATTTCCTTCCGATATAATCGAATTTTCTCAGCCAATGACGAAGCCATGTTTTGATCTCGTCCATGTCCGAACCCATCCCAGCTACATATCACTATTTTCTTAAACCCAGTTTTGCCTAACCAGCGCTTATCGAAATAAAAACACTTTTTTGAATGCATCGCTGTCTGATCTTCAGCCTAAACCAATATAGGCCTATGATCCGACCCTACCATATCCAAATATTGTATCTTGGATCTAGGAAATAATTCATGCCACTCCCCATTACCGTAAGCTTTATCTAAAATACAACGTACTATTCCGGTATTACGGACTCCTCGCCACGACCAAATATTCCCTTTTTCGGAAACTCTAAAAAATCACAGTCTCTCAACATTTGATTGAAACTCAGAAACGAGGATATAGGTCTAGAAACTCCTCCTTGTTATCTCGTTGAAATCTGCACTAATTATCCATGGGCCAGAACAGAGAATCCCCATTCTTGTGAACCGTTCCCAAACATATGATCGTCTTATCTTTGTGGGTTCGCCATAAATAATTGTAAAAAATGATCTTTGACCAAAGATATCTAATGATATATCTATTAATTTTTTTTATCTTGGTAATTATTTATGAAATTATAATTATCATTATAAAATAGGGCCAAACCTCCATTGCACCCTATTGTATCAACTATACTCAAATTATTAAAACCCAAATGTGATTGTATTTTTTCTAGAAATGAAACTTTATTTTTTGTTTCTCATAAAAATAAAAAATCTGGTTTACATAATTTCCAAATGTCTCTGAAATAACTTATTGTAATTTTATTGCCTAAACCCTGACAATTCCAACATAACAATTTTAAAATCATCAAATATCCTTTATGGAGCCTTTCTCTTGCTCTTTGGACTTACCCTATTTGGGCTTGACAGTCCTAGGCGACATTGTGCTCACCAGCGCGAGTTTCCTCGCTTTTATAACCCTCAATGGTGTCGTGTTTCTTAACCTTTTAATAATTATATTTTAATACAAAGTTAAAATTATTTAATAAATTTTGAACTAATTAAAACATGAAACAATTAAAGAACTCTATGTTTAGAGATTTTTAAAATACTTAAATAAGAAACCTTAACTTATTTTCTTTCATAGTTTTCTATATTTTTAATATTTTAAATTTTTAAGAAACTACTTTACACCATTGAAAGTGGTCTTACAACTATTAATGAAGAGCAGTCAAATGTGGGTTTGGAAGATGCTCGATTAATAACTGCATATGTTGAGAAGGACAAAACAAGCTCATCAACTTCGATGGAGGTGGCGGGTGATGTTTCTAACATGAGTTAACATGTTACCCCAATGGTTTTGCTGATCTCTCTTATTATTTTCTCCATGAATTGTCTTATGTGAAACTATCGGGAAGGGCGAGTGCAAAATAAACCCATATTCCAAAGAACCATTCGTTATATGCTAAAGAGGAATAAGCTTGATAAGATAGCTCCATATGAAACACATGAAAAAGGGGACAAAGTAAGAATAATTTGTGGTGGGCTTCGATTTGATGTTTCATTCCGTGTTGATGCTGATGGCCATCGAGGAGGTTTATGGGTATTGTGAAAATCAGATTTTGGACAGCTAGTTATTGGTGAATCATAAGGGCAATTCATTCATGCTACAATAAAGACAAAATTGGAGACATTTAGTTTAATTATCGTGTATGTGGCACCTTCTGTGGGGAGGAGGAGTGGTCTCTGGGGAGAGTTAAAACGGGTTATTAAAAATCTCACTGAACCAGTCGTCATCGGTAGAGATTCTAATACCATACTACGTGTGGAAAAAAGAATCGGTAGGAATAGTAGGGTCTCTCTGGGCTCTTTGGCTTTCAGACAATGGATAGATGATTTAAATCTAATTGATTTGGGTTTCAAGGGTACTAATTTCACATGGCGTAGGGGCGTGAGAATACGACCTTTGTTTTTGAAACAATTAGATGAAATCATGTGGTTGTGCTCAAGCACGGTTGAAGTGGCATGAATCTATGGTCTCATACTTGCCTTTTTGGCCTCAGACCATACATGGTTATAATTGCAACTAAGCCCAGATCTTAACTGTAATCTGAATCGAAGACCCTTTTGACTCAAAGCAGCCTGGATGCACCATTCGGAGTTCCCTGAGCTGATCGGAGCTTCATGGAATGACAATGTTCATACGCCGGTTGCTCTAACTCGCTTGAAGAGGGTTTTAAAAACTTTGAATAAGAAGGTTTTTGGGGTTATTCAAATACGTAAGGACAAGTTGATGATGGAACTGCAATATGTCCAAGCGCAACTTGAGACTTCTTATTCAGATGCGTTGGCTCTTAGGAAGGCGAGTTTGCAACAAGAGCTTAATGTTATTCTTGAACAGGAAGAAGTTTTGTGGTTCCAAAAATTCCAAGAAAATGGATCACACTAGTAGACAGGAATACAACTTATTTCCACACGTCTACTATAGTAAAGAGACGGCGAAACCGTGTGATATCTTTGAAGAATGATGTTAGGAAATGGATTTTGGAACTCCAGATTCTCGAAGACATGGTAGATGATTACTATAGAAACCTTTATTCATTAGAGGATGTAGAATGTGTTCCTGCTGCCCTGGATAGAGAGGGATTTCCAAGTTTACACCAGGAGATTTAATATGTTTGTCGAGACCTTTTAGTGGGCAAGAAGTGGAGAAAGCAATGCGTCAATGGGGAAGTTAAAAGCCCCTAGTGTGGACTGTTTTCAATCTATTTTCTATCAGAGTTGTTGGGAAACAGTTGGAAGCTGAGTGATAAAATTCATATAAAACTTTTTTGAAACGAGTCTGCTTCCGAAGGATACATTTTTTGAAACGAGTCTGCATGTAGGTTAACTCTCATGATCCATTTTATCATCGATTCCAATACACTCTATGAGTGTTTTCTCATTAGCGAAAGGTACTCTTGAGAAACTTGATAAAATCTCTAGAGGATTCCTCTGAGGTAGCTTACCGGAGAAATGCAAGATGCATCTCGTCTCCTGGAATACTGTGTATGAAGGACATACAGCGATGGGACTGTTCTTTGTATGTTACGTGATTATCCCTCCATGGCATGGATTTAGCGTCGTTTGATAAATCAACTAACACCAACACAAATTTCTTACTCAACCTTTGCCACCGTGGCTATATTCCAATTTGTGCTCAACTCGAAAGTGTAATAACACTCCATGGCCGATATGTTTTGCTGTTGGGGTTTGGTGGGTTTGGAAGTGGCGTTGTCAATATATTTTTAATGTTTTGAGTAAATGTAGGGATATAGTAAAACTAGTCCGAGAAATTAGTAAGGAAATCGAGGAGGCTTAAAAAGCTCTCAAGTCTGGCACTGAAGATACATCGAATTGAAAGGCAAATAGCTTGAACTTGTCTCCTTTTCTTGACAAAAAAAAATGAAGAGTTTTCATAACTAGAACTAATCCATTGATTTTGAGAATATCATAAAACAGAAATAAAAGAAAAGAATAATTTTCAAGGTTTTCTTTATAAATCTATAAATAAATATCAGAAAACTGAAGCTCTATATTTTATTTGCCAATGCCAAAACTTTATAATCCTAAGAAACGTTTGACGAAATATAATTTTAGCGATGTATTATAATTATTTTATATTATTCTCCATAAAATAATAGTAGCCTCTGAATATTCTTATTCAACAAAAGTTTCAATGGTCTGTAACGAAGTGTTATACGATTCAACAAATTGAATACTTAGAATAATCAAGGTAGAATATTACACGCTTTGACTTATACACGGAGAAAAAAAATATTAGTTACGAAAAAAAAATTTATATTTATAAAAATCTGTTAGGTTAAGAAAAAATATAAAATATAAAAATGTAGTCAAAATAAATAAAAAAAAAATTTATAATTAAAAACGATATAAAAAACATTGGTCATTTAGTCAAAGCATGAATTACTTGTTTAACTGTTTAACGTCCCATGTTTTCTTCAAATTTGCTTGTTATCTGTTCAATCGGATTTGGCAACTTCCATCGGTGGTTGTTGGTGACTCTTAATTTATGCGAACCCAAAGATTTAAAATATAGTTGGTACGATATTTATTATCAACTTGTTATTATTAAAGTCTTTAAAAAAGAAAAATTATATACAATCGTTTAGTCTATAATTTGTATGATTTTTCTTTTCAAAAACTATTTTTAATAATTTTGGTTAGAATATATATGTTTAAAATTGATAGTGATGTTCAAAGTTTCAGACTTTCAACTTCTCCTTTTCCTTATTTTTCCCTCTCTAATCCCTTTTCATGACTTCTTCTTCGATAATTTCTGTACTTTATTGAGGAACATCACAGCCCAGGAAGAAGAAAAGGCCAACGATAAAGAAGAAGACGAAGTAGAGGATTATGACGTTAGTGACGCGTGTGATCATGGCGGATGATGATTCTGAATCACTTTGCTTTGTTTGTTTTTCACTCTTCATTTTGATCACTGGTAATTTCTTCGCTTCTTTTGATTTATGTTTCGTTTTAGAGTTTTTTTGAGAATCTCGGCTTGAGTATTGAGTTTTTGATTTCTGCTTCGTTAATTCCAATGGCTTTTTCGATTTTAGATTGTGTGTACTGTGTATACTGTGTAATGGAATCGAAAGTTTTTAGATTTCTCCTATTTGACGTTGTTAATAATTTGTTTAGCTTCGTTATTCTGAGTTTTAGTTTACTTTCATGGCAGCTATAACAGTAGCTGGAGATTCTCTGGACACTGATAGAGAAGTCTTATTAAACCTGAAAACGTACCTCGAAGCACGGAACCCACAGAACCGAAGAATTTACACGGAATGGAAAAAGGAGACACAAGATGTGTGTCAATGGCCTGGTATCACATGTACACCTCAGGGAAGTAGAGTCACAGGAATTGATCTAAGTGATTCCACCATTGCAGGTTCTTTATTCAGCAATTTTTCCGCTTTAACGCAGCTCACATACCTTGATCTATCAAAGAATACCATCGATGGCTCGATTCCGGATGACCTGAGCCGTTGTCACAACTTAAGACATCTGAATCTTTCCCATAATATTATTAAAGGGGAGCTTAGCTTATCCGGGTTGTCAAATCTTGAGGTTCTTGATCTATCGATGAACAGGTTTGGGGGTGATGTTCACTCTACCTTCCCATTGTTCTGCAACAGCTTGGTGGTTGCAAATTTGTCGACTAACAACTTTACTGGCAGAATTATTGACATCCTCGACGGATGTAGGTATCTTAAGTATGTGGACTTCAGTTCTAATAATTTCAGTGGAGAGGTATGGGCTGGTTTTGGGAGGCTGGTTCAGTTTTCAGTTTCTGAGAATCATCTCTCCGGAAAAATTTCCCGTCAATGTTTAGGGGGAACTGCACTTTGGAAGTATTGGATTTGTCCGATAACAGTTTCAGTGGGGAGTTTCCAGGCCAAGTTTCAAATTGCCAGAATTTAAATGTCTTAAATCTGTGGGGAAACAGCTTCACTGGGAACGTACCAGCCGAGATAGGCTCCATATCTTCTCTCGGAGGTTTGTACTTGGGGAAGAATGGTTTCTCTCGAGATATACCAGAAACTCTAGTGAACTTGAGCAACTTGGTGTTTCTGGATTTGAGCAGAAACAACTTTGGGGGAGATATACAAGAGATATTCGGAAGATTCACTCAAGTAAAGTATCTAGTCCTGCATGGGATCTGAGCAACAATAGCTTTTCAGGCCGGTTACCTGCTCAAATTTCCCAGATCCGGAGTTTAAAGTTCTTGATTCTTGCTTATAATAATTTCAGTGGCTATATACCACAGGAGTATGGGAACATGTCAGGGCTTCAAGCACTTGATCTCTCTTTTAACAGGCTTACTGGTTCGATACCAGCTTCATTTGGAAATATGACCTCTCTGTTGTGGCTAATGCTTGCAAATAACTCTCTATCCGGGGAAATCCCTCGAGAGATTGGCAATTGCTCGAGCCTTTTGTGGTTTAACGTGGCAAACAACCAGCTGTCTGGAGGATTCCATCCTGAATTGACTAAAATGGGTAGTAATCCTTTTCCAACATTTGAAGTGAACAAACGAGACAACGACAAGATAATTGCTGGTTCCGGTGAATGCTTGGCAATGAAGAGATGGTTTCCAGCAGAGTTCCCGCCTTTCAACTACGCAATTCTTACCAAAAAGAGTTGCAGAAGCCTGTTGGACCATGTTCTTAAAGGATACGGCCTCTTTCCTGTCTGCTCTGCTGGTTCCTCTGTACGCACGCTTAAAATTTCGGCCTATCTTCAGCTTAGTGGAAATAAGCTCTCAGGTAAGGTTCCTGCAGAAATCTCTCAGATGGATAAGTTGAGCACGCTACATTTGGGTTCCAATGAGTTTGAGGGGAAACTGCCTCCAGAGATAGGACGACTGCCTCTTGCATTCCTCAACATTACCAGAAACAATTTCTCAGGCCAGATTCCTGAAGAAATCGGACACCTTAAGTGCCTGCAGAATCTTGATCTGTCCTATAACAATTTTTCAGGTGTCTTTCCAATGAGTTTGAATGACTTGAATGAGCTAAGTAAGTTCAACTTCTCATATAACCCTTTCATTTCTGGTGCGATACCAACAACTGGACAAATGTCAACCTTTGACAACGAATCCTTCCTTGGAAATCCGCTGCTACGGTTTCCTAGTTTCTTTAACCAATCAAGGAACAACACAAGGAATCAGTTTAACCAAAAAAATAAAAACACGAGGAATCAGGCTTCTAATGAAAAACTAGGATTCATGCCAAGAATTCTTCTTCTGGTTTGGATTTCCTCGGCTCTTGCTTCTGGTTTGGTTAATGGTTTAAGGTATTATTATCATGGTTGCTAAGGCTAGAAGGGAAGCGGAAGTTGATCTTCCAGATGGTTCCAAGAGCAGACATGGCTATCAGGAAATTCAAGGCCATTCACTTAGAGAAATCAACATTCACATACACTGACATTATGAAAGCAACTAGTAACTTCTCTGAGGAGAGAGTGGTAGGCAGAAGAGGATATGGAACTGTTTACAGAGGCGTATTGCTTGATAGAAGAGAAGTTGCAGTCAAAAAGCTGCTTGGGGAGTTCAAAGCTGAAACGGAAGTACTGCAGCAGCTCCAATGGTTTGGAGATGTTACTAATATTTTAATAAGAGTTTAGTTTTTTATTTAAATTTTACTTTTCTAAAATAAATTCTAATTACACAGAAATATGTGTCTCAAATCAACTTTTGGGAGACTTAAAAAACTCTTAAAAGAAGAACTCATTCCTTTCTTTTTATCTTATTTTCTATTATTTTAATAATTTTTGAATGTTAAAAGATTGTTGTTGGAGACCGTCTAAAATATCTACCACATTTTAATATTAATTTTTAATATTTTATATTTTGAGAGACTAGTAAGAGATGTTTTTATTTTATTAATACCAACGTAAGTATCAAATTAATATAATATTAATCTTTTCATAATAATTTTATTTTAAAAATTTTGTTTTAAATTGGAATATAATTATTAATATTTCTAAGTAATTTAAAACAAATAATAATATTATTATTGAGTTAAATAATACTATTTTAATTTTTTTTAATTCTAACTAAAATTAGTACGAAAATTTGATATATTTTTAAAATTATTATAAATAATAGATCTTGATAAATAGGTAAGTTTATTTTATTTTTAATTAAATCTTAATTTCAAAACTATAACATGTAAACTATTTATTTACAATAATAGATTATAATTAGTGTTTTTCTAAAATAAATAACTTTCAATTGTCTATCTCCAAAACATAATACAAATTACCCATATTTTTTTAAAAATCAACAAAAAATAAAATTACAAAAATATTAATAAAACATCAAATATTTATAAAAAATGTCATTCCTTTTCAATTTTCCACCTATTATTACCCACCATAACAAAGCTCTAAATGCTAATGTATATTTACATTTTCAAGTTCCTTATACTTTTTCCTCAACTTTTAACCACATTAGACCAACTACATCGCCGGTTCTTAAACGGCTTTTAGAAGCGGTTCGTAAAACCAATTTGATTAAATAATTGGTTAAATTGCGTAGATAAGTAAGATTCGGTTCTTAAATTGGGAATTTAAGAACCGGGTTCTAAGCCACGTGGAGCAGTTTGATTGGTGCGGTTGTTGACTGTGTTGAGGCTTGTGGGGAAAAAAATCATTTGCGCGTGACGAAAAAAAAAAAAAAAAGAGGAGAGGCGATTCTTCGGCGATTCTATGCCGATCTAGGGTTCGTCGTTTCAGAGGTAAATCGAAGCAACCTTCTTGTTCTTTCTTTGATTTTGAATAGCTTTGGTTGTTTATGTGGCTATTTTGGTTTTTTTTTGTTCATCTTATCGGCGATTTAGGGTTCGGATGGAAAATTTTGGAATCTAGGGTTTCGATTTTTTGGGGCTTTTTGGTTAACATATTATGGGTTTAGTGTTCGATTTATTGTTTGTGATTTGATTTCGAATGTCGATTAGGTTTTCAAAAAATATTCAAATTGATTTTGGGGCTTTTGCATGTCGATTACGTTTTGAGATTTGGTTTCGATTGTGGATTATGTTTTGTGGCTTTTACATGTCGATTACGTTTCATTAGCCATCGATTGATGATTTGGCTTCATCGATGGCGATTTGTAAGCCTCCGTAGCAAACTCTTCTTCTCCTTAACCTATTTTGTTTTGGATGTACTCATGTTTTTGATGTGTTTTATCAATTGATTCTCTTAAATTTTATTTGTCTGTTTGATTCAGGTTATCTGCTAGATTTTATTGAGTGGTCTGGTGTTGAATGCCTTATGGCTTTAGGAAAGTATGGTCTGGTGTCTCTTATGTTCTGTAAAGGGTTATCAGAGTATTTTTGACATTCCATGAATGCTTTAGGAAAGTATGAAAGACAGAATAGCTCAGATGATTCTTTATTCTTCTTTATCTAAGAGGTTTTAACTAATTGTTTTGATTGTACTGAGTCACAATTTGAATTACGACAGGAAGCTGATTGTTTTAACTAATTGTTTTTAACTAATTCTTTATCTAAGTCATAACTAACAATTTGAATTACGGCAGGAAGCTGAAGCACAATTAGCTTTGAGTAAAGCCGAAGAATTGGCAGAAGCTGAGATGACTTCGGCAATTGCAAAAGAAAAGGCAGCACAAATTGGAAAAATGTCAGAGGCAGATCTTAATGTAAGTAAAGACTAAACCTGTTCTCTATATTCTATTATCTAATGTTCCAACCTAATGGTATAGAATATTGCACAGACTATTTCAAGATCATAGTTAGGAAGAAGTAAACAGAATTCCTGAATGTTTTAGGTTTTTTCTGCATAGTTAGGAAGAAGTAATCATAGTTAGGAAGACACGTAGTAGTTGTTGTTAATTAATATAAAACAGTAAACCATTTATGTTCAATTATTAAATGTTCAATTAAGAGATAAATATATGTCACTTTCAATTAAACACTTGTGTCAATCACTTGAAATGGAATTAAACACGTAGAGAGATCTTTAGTAGGTAGACAGAATTGAATTGAAATTAAAACACTTGTAATGTTCTCAATATATACTCCTTTGTGTTCCTACTAGAGAAACACAGAGACATCTTTGAAAATGAGTTCAAACATAGGTTTTATGAGTCTTTTAAACAGTCAGAGTGCATTTGAAGTAGGATCACCGGAAGTTATCTTAAGTAGTAGCCAGAGTCAAGATGACTCTGTGGTCAGTCAAAGGAGGAAGTGGAGCCCTCAAGAGGATGTAATCCTCATAGGGGCTTGGCTGAACACGAGCAAGGATGTTGTGGTAGGCAATGAGCAGAGAAGTGGCACATTCTGGAAGAGGATCCAAGAGTACTACAACTCGAATCCACAGCTCAGTGGGACAGCACCAAGAGAGGCAAGTCAATGCAAACAAAGATGGTCTCGAATCAATGACCAGGTGTGCAAATTCGTTGGTGCGTATGAAGCAGCTTTAAGGGAACAGAGGAGTGGACAGAACGATAACGACGTGATGAAACATGCGTTGGACATCTTCTACAACGACCAGCAGTCCAAGTTCACGCTTGAACACGCATGGAGAGAGCTAAGACACGATAAGAAATGGTGTTCTGTCTATGTGGACAAGGATGGTGGCAAAGAGAAACGCAAACAAGCTCACGTGGATGGAGGAGAGGCAGTGGCAGAAGAAGAGGGTAGACCAATGGGAGTCAAGGCTGCTAAAGCGGCTACAAAGAAGAAGAAGACTGCTAAAGATGAGGAGCTGGGAAAGCTTGCAGAGCTACTGGAAAGAAAAGAGAGAATCTCTAAGACTAACCTACTACAGACTTTATTAAACAAGAAGGAGCCACTAACAGAGATGGAGTTAAACCTTAAGCTGAAGCTAATGTCTGCTTTTCTTTTGTGAAAGTGATGGTATGTTGATTTGCTTTGATCTTTTGATTTGCCTTATGGCCTTATGATTTGCCTTATGATATTTTTCTGTTTTTCAGGTAAAGTACAAGGAAGGAAAAGCTGATGGAAGTCACGGGTTTGTATCCCTTTTTAGAAGTCACGGGTTTGTATTCCCTTTTGGAATTTACTGTCACGGGTAGTCTCTTTTGTATCCCCTTTTGATTTGCCTTATGATCTTTATAAGTTAGTTTGTGTTTGGGGATCTAGGGTAGTCGCTTTGCAATTTCGTTTGCAGTTATTTGTAATACAAACCATGTAAAATCCTCTCTACTCTACTGTCTTCTTGTGTAAGGTATTGTATGTTTAATGATATATATATATGATGTTTAAATGATGTTTCTTCTTTCTCTTATATGATGTTTACTGTTATTTTCAATATACAGTACCTTATAATTTTTAAGATGTTTATTGTGATATGAATCTTCTTAATGCAGTGTGATACAAATTTTATGGTGTTCTGATTAATAGTTATGATTAATAGTTATCTAAATGTTTGAGCTATAATACTTAGTTCAAAATGCATAGAATTTTCAATTGAATTTTTAATCGGATTTTTAATTGCATAGGGTTACACGACATCATTTTCAATATAAAATGCATAGGATTACACGACATCATTTTTAATTGAATTTTCAATCTTCTTAATAAATCAGAAATTAGTTCAAAATGCATAGAATTTAAGTGATGGCTACGTATACATCATGAGGAGAGTGACCAAAGATAGTAGGTATAAATTACAGTTTCTTAAATCACGTGTGTACTAATCTGAATTGTTATTAGTGGTTCCGGAATAGGTCACATATAAGTGCACACATAAAAATGTCCTCATCTTCGACCGATGACCTCGACCGAAGATTAGATGAAGCTTTAGAAGACGCTTTTGAAGATACGTTCAACAGCATAGATGAAACTCGAGGAAAAAAACAGAGGAAACGTGCTTACATAGAACGAAAACGCGAAGAAGGCCACATCCGTTTATGGAATGACTACTTCAGTGAGGATCCGACATATCCGAGTCATTTATTCAGACGCCGTTTCCGCATGAACAGATCATTATTCATGCGGATTGTCAATGGCCTCTCGGAAGACGTGTGCTTCTTTCAACAAAGAAGAGATGCAGTAGGAAGGTTCGGCCTCTCGGCACTACAAAAGTGTACAGCAGCTATTCGTATGCTTGGTTATGGTTTTCCGGCTGACGCAGTTGACGAATATCTCCGACTCGGTGAAACCAAAGCACTTAGGTGTTTAGAAAATTTCACTGAAGGAGTAATACAGTTATTTGGAGATGAGTACTTACGAAGACCCACACCAGAGGACCTTCGAAGACTGCTCGATATTGGAGAGATACGCGGGTTTCCAGGGATGATAGGGAGCATTGATTGTATGCATTGGGAGTGGAAAAATTGCCCAACCTCTTGGAAAGGACAGTACACCCGTGGATCAGGAAAGCCTACAATTGTCTTAGAGGCGGTAGCCTCACAAGATCTTTGGATATGGCACGCTTTTTTTGGTCCTCCAGGAACCTTAAACGATATCAACGTCCTCGATCGATCACCTGTTTTCGATGACATCATACACGGTCGAGCTCCAAGGGTACAATACATGGTCAATGGACACACGTACGATTTGCCGTATTACCTCACAGACGGTATATATCCTAAATGGCATACATTTATCCAATCTATCTCACTCCCTCAAGGTCCTACAGCTGAGTTGTTTGCTAAGGTTCAAGAAGCAACCCGAAAAGATGTGGAGCGTGCTTTTGGCGTATTGCAAGCTCGATTTGCGATTGTGAAAAACCCCGCTCTTATATGGGACAAGGAAAAAATCGGGAAGATTATGAGAACATGTATCATACTCCACAATATGATAGTGGAAAATGAGCGAGATGGATACACTCAGTATGATACATCTGAATTTGAAGAAGGAGACGTATCCAGAAGTTCTCGGGTGGATATGTCATATTCTACCGACATGCCTACGAATCTCGGAAATATGTTCCAAATTCGAAGTCATGTTCGTGATCGTCGGATTCATGACCAGTTGAAAAATGACTTAATCGAAAATATTTGGGACAAATTTGGTGATCAAAATTAATTATAAATTGTTGTATGTTCATGTTTAATTATTAAATAAATAACAATTTTCAATTTCATTAATTCATTTTAATTAATTTTTTAATTTTAGGAACCACTCTTAAGAATCTCACCATTGCACTAACAAATTAACCAACAATCCGTAACTATTTCAAAACAATTAAAAATCAATAAATAAATGGTAAGAACTCCATTTTGGAGTCTTACCATTGTAGATGCTCTTATCTCTCATTCTCTCTTCATTTCTATCCAAAACACTAATTTTAATTTTATCATTTCAGTTGTTTAAAGCTTACATTTTTTGGTCCATTTAGGTAGTATAAGCAACGAGTAACGGCTTAGTTCCACATTTTAGCCGTTTAAATAAGGCAACTATAATCACTAATTCAAATTTAGCTATTTCTTGCATATTTCAGAAATTTGAAGAGAGCAGATAGTAAACTTCACATGAAGTCTTCACGTCAACGCAAATGTTAGTTTTGGATTTGATTATTTTCTGGATTCATAGTAGACTTCATGTGAAGTCTGCACATATTTGTTTGGGAGAAAATAAACAAACAAAAACTTCATTTGAAGACTACTGAATTTTGAGTCAGTTTTGTAATTGATTGAAAATTTAACTTTTACGTAGACTTCGAGGGGTTATTTTTGTAGTTGATCAATATTACGGTTTTTTGACAAAAACAATCTAGAAATTAATTTGAAATTGCAAACTTCATATGAAATCTTCTGAAAGTCAGAAGGCTTCACTTCAAGTCTACGTGAGATACTCAGTAATGGTTTCTACGTATGATTTTTGCGAAATAAATATTAATAAACGAAATTATGTAGTGGATCCTGCATATGATTTTTTACGACATTGGATAATTTCCAATATAATCTCCAAAAATGTAGACTTCACGTGAAGTTTGAATATGAAAAGTCAACATTTAGTCAAATACAAAAATAACCTACGGAGACTTCGCATGAAGTCTACTGTTTATTCTCGTAGACTTCAGCTGATGTCTAAAAGTAGACTCCATGCGAAGTCTCTGTATGCTAATTTTTTTAATTGACTTTTGTGTGTGTAAAAACGATACTTTTAGCTAATTATATGGTACTAATATTGTTTATATAATTGTTTATAGGAAAATGGTTCAGTTACATGTTGTTTATGGAAAATGTGTAATGAAAGACTTGTGTAGGCATTTTGAGGTTAATAATTGTAAAGGAGGAAGAATGTTATTTATATAGGATGGTTGTACACATGGTGAACTTTCGTGGAATGGTACAAGATGATTACGAGCTCGACATGGAAACCGATACTGTAGAGTTAACATATTCACTTCCAATTTCAATGTTACAAGAAATACCACCTAATACTCCTCCAATGCACGTCACAAATGATAAGCACGTTAGAAGCTTAGTTGAGATATGTAAGCTAAATGTTGTATGTTTATGTGTTGTTGGTGGTTTTCGAAAGAATGCACATGAAGCAACAAATGTGACGAAGAATAGGAACATAATGACAAGCAATACCACAACAAAAACCAAGATGAAGATCTCTTAGAAGATGATATGAAAAACGAGTCTAACTGTGAACCCGAAGTTTACATGGACGGTGCAGATTATAGTAAAAATGGGAAAGTAAAAGACGAAGACGAAGATGAAATGATTCTTGGGAACATGAATCACATTGATCTAGATGACAAATCCCAAACATATATTTCGGTCGAAGTTTTTCTAGCAAAGAGGAGTTGATATCAGCATTGCAACTAAGGATTATACTTTTGAAATTCAGTTTTCGTGCACAAAAGTCAACGAACGAACTTGTGTGGCAAAATGTTGTGTTCGTGTAGGTGGAAGGTTAGAGCGATTATGACGGATGCAAGGAACACTTTCTGGGTGACAAAATTTGTGAATGCTTATACATGTTCAGTGGCAGACCGATATGCTAACTTTACACAACATTCATTGAAACATATTGGTAGATTATTTGTAGATAGTTTTGGAACAATTGATGGAATCACACCAAATCATATCGAAGAGTTAATGAAGACCATGTATGGTTTGAGTTTAGGTTACACTACTTCATACCGATCATTGATATATGCCCAACAATTGATATGTTCGACAACAAAATATGACTATAGTTACTTGCCTTCTTATTTGAATCTAATCCAAAAGGCCAATCCGAGAAATGTTATAGGGCTTGGACTTGATGATCAGAATATATTTAAATATCTATTTATTTTGTTCGGGGCCTCAATAGTTGGGTTTCATTTTCTTAGCAAAATCATTGTGTTTGATGGATGTCCTTTAACTGGGAAGTATAGTGGAGTTATACTAGTAACAATGGCTGAAGATGGTAACTTTCAGATATTTTCATTGGCATTTCGTATTGTAAACACTAAGAATGATGCTTCATGTGAACGCTTTCTTACCAAATTAGGTAGTTTTTTTTCCACCACTACTTTCTGATAGGCACAACTCCATAAAGAATGCGTACAACAGAATGTTTTCTTGGGTAACATGAGGCATATGTTACTATCATCTTCAGAGTAACATAGTCACCAAGTTTAAAGGAAAACAACTCCTATATTTGGTCAAAGCAGCGACATATGCGTACACTCTTGCTAACTTCAACAAACACATGGACAAGTTGAAGCATGTTAACCCCACCCTTGCTAAGTACTTGGTAGATGTAGACCCGAAGTTGGGGTCATGTGCTAATTTCCCAAGCGAGAGATACAACATTCAGACGAGCAACATCGCGGAATCTCTCAACTCCGTGTTTAAGTTAACTAGAGGATTTCTCATAACATTCATTTTGGAGTACATACGAGAGAAAGTAGGAAAGTGGTTTTACAAATGAAGGAAAGATGCATTTAGTCTCGATGAGTAGAAAATTTGATGGCAGTATGTGGTGAACATGCAGACAAGACAATTGTTAAATGCATATATACTTGGAAGTTTTATGCTAAAATGGGTGTGAGAAAAAATTTAGTTAGTTTTGAGTAGCGAACTTGTGTATATGGTGTATATCATATTGAGAAAATTCCTTGTTCGGATTCTCTTGCAACTGCATTGCAAGCTAGTCTACATGTAACTACGCTTATATGTCCTTCTTATAGGAGAGAACATTTGACTTCAGCTTATCTCACAATATATATCGTAAAAATGAATATAGAGTTGAGAAATAAGAGAAGTGTCTTCCTATGGTCGTGAAGATTCTTCCTGGAAGAAAGAAGAAATCTAGATGGCAGAGTTAGCTAGAGATTGCTAAGACGTGACATAACAAGGCAAGTCAAATTTCCAAACAATACAATTCCTTAAAATGCAAACAGCCGAGCCACACTTGGACCAAATGTGTAAGTTAAAACCTACCATTGTATTGGAATAATATTCTTGTATTTACAAAAATGTTGACACTGTCATTATTTATGTTATATAACAAAGATGGAACATGAGTGATGTTTGAGTGATGTTGGAGATGACGAAGATAAGTTGAAATGTTGGTGTGCATTTTAGAATGTTATTAATGAATGATGAGTCTAGTATGTTGTTTATGGATTATGAGTATAGTATGTTTTTTATGGATGATGAGTCTAATATGTTTTTTTATGGATGATCATATTAATATACTATATATGGATGATGAGTCTAGTATGTTCTTAAGGATGATCACTTTATGATGTTATATATGGATTATGAGTCTAGTAAGTTGTATATGGTGATGAGTCTAGTATATTTTTATGGATGATGAGTATCGTATGCTGTTTATGGTGATGTGTTGGAATATCATGGTTTTACGGAGGAAGTCTACTTCAGAAGTCTGCGAAAGAAGTCTCCAAGTAATGGCCATATACTAATGAAGTGTATTACAAAAGTATGCAAAAAAAGTCACCTAAACATACCAAATAATAATGTTTTACAATAGATTTCAATCACCTAAACCAGTTATCCTCACCAAAAATCCCCTTACTAAGTACAAAAAAATATTTGTTATCTTTCACCCATAAAAATAACAAATGCAAGATACCAAATAACAAGTTTTTTTTGCAGCCTAACAATAAAAATATAGATGGCATACAAGTTGGGGTGTAAAAGTTAGTTAGTAAAATAGTCAGCCTACTACTACTTCCACTCAACGACTGTCTCATCATATGTGCCTATATTCTTGAATGGTTCATTCTCTATGCCCAAAATCCTAGTCTCATCATAGAGCTCGACATATAACTTATCTCTCATGGGCTTCACATAAGTATCATAAAACTTTAGAGGCCATGATATCCCGAGTGCATGGTATTCAATGTGCTTCAAGCAATACAAACCACAATCTTTGCTTTGGATATTATGAGGCAAAGACCGTACTACAACCTTGTGTGTGTACAATGTCATTGACATGCTACTCCAATCTTCAGGGGGAGTCAATTCACGCATAACTATGGCACAAGGACTGCAAAAGGCCTCACGCATTATGCCATGTCTCAAACCATTCCAAGTGCAGAATCCCAAACAACAATATGCCTCAACGGTAGTGATATCCACAAAGCAAGCCGTCGACGGTTACCAACGTTCAATGGAGTGTGATGCCATCCACTTCAACTCCCCACGTATTGTCAATGCGGTAATATGATGGCTCTTCCACTAAGTAGTAATCAAGCGATCCACCAGTTAAGCGTCTCCTTGTTCCGTCTGAGTTGGCATGAGAATCAAGAAACTCTTGAAATTTGTTAGTTCACATCTGTTGAAATCTGGTATCAACTATGCAAAGTTTACTTGCGCGAACCATTCTGGATGCTTTGCATAGCGACTTCTCAGAAGATTAATCCCAGCATCCATGTGTTGCATCAAATAGAAAAGAGACAAAACAAAACAATTAGGTGGAAGCCTACTAAAGAAGTCTACTAAAGACATCTCCTAAAGAAGTATACTAAATAAATCTACTGTGTCTTCTAGCCAGCTTCTAGGAGTCTTTAGTGTATTGTTCCATTCTAGAACATAACCTTCGGTCTTCTTTTTTAGTATGTAGTCCCTATAATCTTCATAAGTCTGAGTACACAATATTTTCAAGTTAAGTAATGAATGTAATAATAAAAGTGAGAACTTACGGTTCTTGTTTCATTCTTGTACTCCATTGAGCGGGTTTTACAGCGTCTATGAGAGAGAAAAGATCACAACCACTAGTTATCTTGTTTGGGATAATGCCATTGGTTGTGTTGTATCCTTGGTATGATTTCACCTGTGTAGGAGCTAGCTTTCTGACTCGTTCATTCTAAGCACGTATCTTTTATTGTACTTGCTTGGTTTTCGTCTATTGTTTTCTTTGAACAAGTTCAAAAATCAATATTGGGAAGTTTTTCATCCAGAAAAACAACAATTTGCTTAGCTACACCATTAGCACTTTTACTTGGGAGACTATTGTATATATGCAAATTCATTTTTAGGCACACAAAGTTAAACTTCCATTTATAAAATACGTATAATACATTGAATTAACTTAATGAACAAAGCACAAAGATACGAAAAACAGAAGAACAAACAGAGTTTTAAGTTCAAAACACAACAACCATATACAAAAAACATAAACAAAAACAAGATGCAAATAAAACTACTTCAATTGGTCTCTCAATAGAGGGTTTACAATAAACCCCAACAGGCAGATTGGTCTCTACATCGAGATTGTTGTTGGTAACCGACTTCTACTCATTGGATTTCACATGCTCATTTGATGCACTTCTAAATGCATCCAATGATTTCTCAATACCAGACATTCTTTTAGCTAGAGTGTGGATCTCTTGTTGGCAGTTGCGTAAACCTTCCAACATCCTATGTTCTCTACTACTAATCATTTCCATCAATTGGGCCAGCATCCTCTTACAGCATTCGTCCATGAACTCTTTCATTGTCTCTAATGAGCTGCTTTCAGCCTCATCAGATGAAAAAGTCTCATTATACTTCTTATGTTCCTCAAGCCCATCCACTGGCTCCTCACATATTCACTCTGATCCACCACTTTTCAGGACTTGAGCAAACTTTGTAACGACCAGCACACCCTTATTCTTCTAGTCAGACCTAGTGAATCTCAATTCCGCCCAAATTGACCACACAATGCCTTTATAATGTAATTGACCTTTTGATAACAATGTTTTTACTATCAAATAAACCTACTGTTATGTTCAATCAATGCAGTACAGTAAGGTGTCAATCCAACTGGGCAAGCAACTAGCAATCAAAATACAATGTACTCAACCTAATCCAAGCCAATTATGATTAAGGTAAGTATTTTAGTGCAAACTGAACTTGACGCAAACAGAGCACTAAAACAGAGTATCAAAGCAGAGCATAAAAACATAGTAAAAACAGAGTACGAAAACAGAGCAAAAACAGGGGATAAAAACAGAGCAGACCCAAAACAGATTTTTGACCCAAAAACAGAGCACAAACTGAACAAAAAATTAAGGAAGAATATGGGTTCTTGAGGTTAGGGATCAATGATCAAAGCATCCCTACGGGTTTCAGACTTGTTTATCAACCTATTTAGATGACCTCTAGGCAAGGAATAAATCAATCACATTCATTCTCATGAAATGAGACCTCCTTTAAACCACAACCAGACTTGATCCTCATCAACGATTGGTTGCTTAAGAGGCAGTAAACACAAACCTAACAAATCCTAATAACACCCTAGACAATCAATCTCTTGAGTTATGAGAGGTTATCTTAACTTAAGCTTTTTCAAGCATTTACACAAACACCTTGTGGGTGGGAAACACCAAACAATCAGATTTCAATTGATCAAAGAGAAATAAGCATTAAGCACACTTAAACTGAAGAGATCTAACCATAATCAACCCTAAACAAGTATGGAAATCCCTAGATCTACCCTAATCTCACAATCTCCTCAAGAACCCTAATGGATCTACTCAAACTTCATGATGAAGAACATAAACCTAGAATTATAAATCATTAACATCAAAAGATAGATCAGAAAGAGATGAACAACAATAATTAAAGACAGAAAATCAAATAAACAAATGATCAACAAGGATCTAAGATTCAAAGAAGAGAAATTACAACAGAAAAAGTTGAAAAGTCTTTTTGATTAAGAGAACGCTTAAAAACGTGGGATATGGTTCTTAATGACATAATGGGTCTATTTATACCAATTTCATAAAAAGCCCTAGGACAATCCAACTCTGGAAAAGTCAACATTTCAGGCGGATGAAAAGCACTCGACCAAGTGATGGTCGAGCGTCTTGATTTTGGCTAAATCTTATTATTCACGTTCTGAATATTGCTCCTAGGCTGATCATTTCATTCATAGTCTTCACGAAGTCTCCAATCCTCCAAATTATGCTCAAAAAGTACCTAAAATACTCCATATGCACATGTATGTATGGTTGACACCAAATACGCATAATGAACTTAAAAGACCCTAAAACTATGATAATACTGTAAATATAAATGCAAAATATGTAGATGACGCCCCTAAAAAGCGTTAAAATGCAGACACATCAACTCCCCCAAACTTAGTCTTTGCTTGCCCTCAAGCAAATGCATAGAGCTAAGAGGGAAAAGAGGTTGCTGACAATGGGAACATACATCTCACCTCAAACAAACAACTTATCAAGCTGAAAATCGTAATCCACATGTGAACCCCTATTCTATTGTAAAAACCACAATCTAATTACCTTAAGGCTTAGCATAATAACCGAATACTCCCTAGTACTTAGCTGGACTCTAAGAAACACATATTTGAAACCTATTTCTAAAAGTGCAGACCGCAAGATGGGCTATTGATCAAAGATCTTGGGATTCAACTTCCCCAAGTTCAGCTAGACATTATTAACTCAGCAATTTAGTCAATTCTTATTTCAACTCCTATTTCTGCTCCAACTCATGTTTATTTGCTCTAGCTTTCTCAGTGAACACAAAAAAGTATGGGTTTACGCACAATCTCGGTTCACCTTAGGCCTCAATGTATTAGCTTTCTCAGTGAACGCGAAAAAGTGTGGGTTTACACGCAGTCCCAGTTCACCTTAGGCAACAACATAATGGTTTTATCAATGAACACAAGAAAGTACGGGTTTACGCACAGTTCCCGTTCATCTTAGACCATATTATGCGAGCTGAGTTGTAAGAAAGATGTTTCTATCTTTTCTATGATTTTTTTCTACTTAGCTAGCTGAACTCAAGGAAGGATCTTATACAATGCATCTCAAGCCCCTAATTTGGCAAAAATGAAATCTGATTATGAGGAAACAAATCTGGTCCTTTTGAGACACAACATAAGCACCGGTTTCTAAGGTAAACGATCTACCAATCAGTGTTCAAAAGGGAAGAACGCAAGTCTAAAATTTCACTGTGGTTACTAGCCAATCAACCTGGAAAGCCTGTCTATCAATAGCAAGATGATTCCCAAAACTCCAGACTCAATCCTATATGAATGCAATGCAACTACATGAACACTCTATTTTTTTACGATGCTTTTTCAAATTTTTATGGATTTTATGCCTTAAGTGATATGCAAATGAACAAGTATGCTATAAATGATATGCAAATGATGAATGAGGAAAATCAAAGCTAAGAATCACAGAAAACAAAGTCAAATGTCCTCTAGAACCCTCCCCTAAACTTAAATCACACAATCTCATGTGTGGATTAAAGCCCGAAAGAGGATCCTAGACCAGCAAGTCAAAAGAAAATATGCTATGGTATATACAATGATGGGAATGAGGTGGTACCTAATTGGAGAGTGAAGAAGTTGGAAATAGAGGAGTTTCTGGTTTGTTTTTGGAACGCTCGAGCAAGCCTTGATCGAGTGTCATGCTCGAGCATGGAGTTCCTGGTGCCAGATTCCTTGTGGTGCATGCCTTAGCGTCCAATTGAAGAGTATTTTGCTGGATCTGACCCTCTTTAGGTTCTACACACGTCCCTTGACCTGAAACATAAGAAAAGAGCAAAAGAAACAAAGAAAAACTACAATAAAAATATATACAAGGATACCATGGGATTTCCTCCCAAGTGAGCTTGTTTTAAGTCACTAAGGTTGACTTCCCATACCCATCAGACTTGGGGTGGTTCAAAGAGAGGAATTGAGGTCCCCTTTGAAATGGTTTCATCAACCATGTAAATCTTAACTTTCTGCCCATTTTCTGGAAGATCCTCTCCTTTCTTGCTAAACATGGTGATGGCTCCACAAGGCATAACTCTTTTTGAAAGGTCCTGACCAATCTGATTTGGGCTTCGTTGGAAAGAGAAGCTGCTTCACTTTGGCAAATGGTTTGAGATATTTGCTGTTCTTCACCTTGTACTCCATTACTCCATCCACAAATCCAATTGGTCTCAAAACTATATCAGGCCCAAGATCCAATTCTAGTAAATTGTATGATTCCTTAGAAGGCATATTTGTGATCTCATTGCAAGCAAACAAGGACTGAAGGCTTTTCCCATCAACAATCTCTTCAAACATTGGAATTCTTCTGTAGTAGTCGCTAGCCTTACCATTCTTAACCAATATAAGTCAAGGAAGCTTAAGCGGTTTAATGTCCAACTGATCCAATCCCTCAATTTAAAAGCTTTGTCCTCCTATAGTAGGCTTCCTAGTTGCATCATTAATGTTAAACTTCATATTGAGATCCTTACCAAATTTTAGCTTAATTGTTCCACTCCTCACATCAATTACAGCTCCAACAGAGGCTAAAAATGGTCTACCAAGTAGTAGTGGATCTTGTGGTGCCTCACCCATAGCAATCACCACAAAGTATGTGGGAACCTCAACTTTACCAACCATTATAGGTATATCTTCCATCAAACCATATGGCAAACGGACAGACCTATCAGCTAGAATCTAAGAGAGCTTACAAGACTTGTAGTTGTTGAACCCCAACAGCTTAGCAACAGATAATGGCATTAGGCTAATTGAAGCTCCAAGATCACATAAACATTTGCTGAAAGTTAAATGACCCAATGAGCATGGTAAATTGAATGTCTCAGGGTCATCTAGCTTGTCTTGCACTACTCTCCTCTTTAAGATGGCATTGCACTCATGAGTCTCTACTGTCATACCCTCTAGCTCATTTGTTCTTTCCTTCACAGCATCTTTCAAAATTTTCTGATAAGGAGGCATTAGCATGAAAACATCAAGTATAAGTATCTTTACCTCAATATCCTTAATTTTCTTGTCAAAAAGAGCCTTATACTTCATTGTTATGTCCTTTTAAAACCTTTTTGGGAAGAGTAGTCGAGGTTAAAAGGAGAAAGGGCAAAAGACTTGTGAATATCGTGCAATACATCATGTTTTGAAGGTTGGTAAGGGGATGCTCGACCTAGCCTTGCTCGAGCGTCATGATCGAGCGTCTCATTTGGTGGTTCTGAACATAATGCTCGATCAGCTCCAGCTCGAGCGTCTTGCTCGAGTATTCCTTTCTGAGGTTTTTTCTCAATCTTTTCAGCCTTTTTCTGACTAAGGTTGTCCTCTCGAACCTAAATGACACTGTCCTTAGTGAAATTTTCATATCTTACTTGTGGAGAGATCTTCTTTCCACTCCTCAATGTAATGGATTGGGCAGTGTATTCCTTGAAGATCGTTGTGAGAAGCGTTAATTTTTGTGTGTACCTCAGCAAACTTCTTTGTCAATTCAGTGGTTGTAGCATTTTGACCTTTAAGGAGCTGTTGTAAGATGTCTATAACTTCTGGAGGTTGTTGGGGTGGAGTTGGAGTGTGGTCTTCATACCATGGTGGTATTATAGGAGGAGGTTGAAAATTTTGGTGATATTGATGTTTGGGCACAAAAGCTTTAGGTGGACCTTGGTCAAATTTGTTTTGGTGGATACACTTGGTCTTGAGGATTAACCTCATTTGTGTTTCTATAGGAAATGTTGGGGTTATGGTTGTAGTTTTTGTAAGGCTTGTACCCACCTCCTAGGTTCTGCATAAAATTGACCTCTTCAATGTGATCCTCCTCATCAACAACTTGTTCTTCTTTATTCACTTGTTGAACATGCTTGTGATGCACAAAAAGTAACATGTCCAACTTGTCTTGGATAGCCTTGAGTTTCTTCCTACTAGCCATATTTGAATCAGATGAACTCCTTATAGTCCTATCATAGTCCTCTCCATACTGCCCATCTGCTTGAGCCAAATTCTCAACAAGTTCCCAACCATCATCCACCTCTTTGTTCAAAAAATTCCCATTGCTTGCTGTGTCTAGCAACATTCTGATCTTGGGAAAAACACTCATGTAAAGAGTACTAAGGAGAGACTCGGTACTGAACCCATGATGAGGGCATTAAGACAGATACATTTTGAACCGTTCCCATGCCTCAGAGAACGTCTCTGAATTAGTATGGTTGAAACCAAAGATGGAGTTGCGAAGCTTCACAGTTAAGGAATTGAAGAATAATTTTGCAAGAAAGGCTTGCTTCCAAGCCTCCCAAGAAGTAATGGAACCTTGAGGCAAGTGTTTCTCCCACAAGTGAGCTTTGTCTCTTAAAGAGAAAGGAAACAGCCTCAGCTTCAAAGGATCCTCACTAACCCCATTAATCTTAGTCAAGTCGGTCAATCTCTCAAACTCATCAAGATGGTCTAAAGGATCCTCGGATGGCAGCCCATGGAATGTAACATTCTGAACCATAATGATTAAACCACTCTTAATCTCAAAGTTGTTATTGGCAATGGCAGGTGAAACAATTCCATGGCGTTGAGTATGAATGCTTGGACCATCTCCAGCTCCGATATGTCGTGTCCTTCGAGCATGAGGCCCTTTCACATTTGCATGGTGTGCAGTTGGTTGTTGTGTAGTCTGGTTCTCCATCTCAACCTGATCTTGATGATCCTCTTGCAACCTATTCTGCTGAATTTGATCCCGAAACAAGACACTCGACCAGGTGTTGATCGAGCTTGGAGGTCGAGCTTCACAAAAACAGGTGAAAAGGAGACGCTCAACCAGATGTTGCTCGATCATCCAGCTCGAGTGTTCCTGAAAATCAACAAAAACACAGAAAAATGATGGTAGCACACAATGCAATCGAAAACCAAAAGAACTTGGTCTCAAGAAGTTGAAATTCCTAATTATAGCTAGCTAGAACCCATTTGGCAACGGCTCCAATTTGATAACAATGTTTTTACTATCAGATAAACCTACTGTTATGTTTAATCAATGATATACAGTAAGGTGTCAATCCAACTGGGCAAGCAACTAGCAATCAGAATACAATCTACTCAACCTAATTCAAGCCAATTATGATTAAGGTAAGTATTTTAGTGCAAATTGAACTTGACGAAAATAGAGTATCAAAGCAGAGCATAAAAATAGAGTAAAAACAGAGTACGAAAACAGAGCAAAAATAAAGGATAAAAATAGAGCAACGTGCAAAAACAGAGCAGACCCAAAACAGATTTTTGACCCAAAAACAGAGCACAAACTAAAAAGAAAATTAAGGAAGAAGATGGGTTCTTAAGGTTAGGGATCAATGATCAAAGCATCCCTAGGGGTTCCACACTTGTTAATCAACCTATTTAGATGACCTCTAGGCAAGGAATCACATCAATCACATTCATTTTCATGCAATGAGACCTCTCTTAAACCATAACCAGACTTGATCCTCATCAACAATTGGTGGCTTAAGAGGCAGTAAACACAAACCTAACAAAGCCTAATAACACCATAGAAAATCAATCTCTTGAGCTAGGAGAGCTTATCTTAACTTAACTTCTTTCAAGCATTTACACAAACACCTTGTGGGTGGGAAACACTAAACATTCAGATTCCAATTGATCAAAGAGAAATAAGCATTAAACACACTTAAACTAAAGATATCTAAGCCTAATCAACCCTAAACAAGTATGTAAATCCCTAGATCTACCCTAATCTCACCATCTCCTCAAGAACCCTAATGAATATACTCAAACTTCATGATGAATAACATAAACCCAAAAATATAAATCATTAACAACAAAAGATAGATCAGGAAGAGATGAACAACAATGATTAAAGACAGAAAATCAAATAACCAAAGGATCAACAAGGATCTAAGATTCAAAGAAGAGAAATTACAAGAGAAAAGTTGAAAAGTCTTTTTGATTAAGAGAACGCTTAAAACGTGGGTTCTGGTTCTTAATGACATAATGGGTCTATTTATACCCATTTCATAAAAATCCCTAGAAAAATTCAACTCTGGAAAAGTCAACATTTTAGGGGGATGAAAAGCACTCGACCAAGTGGTGGTCGAGCGTCCTGGTCGAGCATCTTGATTTTGGCCAAATCTTCTTATTCACGTTTTGAATATTTCATTCATAGTCTTCACGAAGTCTCCAATCCTCCAAATTATGCTCTAAAAGTACCTAAAATCACTCCATATGCACATGTATGTATGGTTGACACCAAATACGCATAGTGAACTTAAAAGGCCCTAAAGCGATGATAATACTGTAAATATGAATGCAAAATATGCTAGATGACGCCCCTAAAAAGCGTTAAAATGCAGACACATCACCTTTATATCCTCATCATCGTTATCTCAACATGGAAATATGTCTTCAAAGCTCTTTGTGATGCAGCGGCGGACTCCGGTCTTGAATTAAAGAAAAAACTAAGTACATAAGTATAATTTTTTATACATTTAATTAATGTCAACATTTAGAGGGAAAGTCATACATGTTTCATTATGTTCACCCTAGGGAACCTACGATTCCTAGATCCTTTGTATGCTAGCAATGGTGGAGAAGGATTATCAGGGACGAGGTCTGTATAAATCACTGCAAAATCTGGAAGCGCATAATAAACCCAGACTTGAAGGACCTTGATAAATCCATGAATAGAATAACTAGTTGTTTTAGGAGTTGTCTCTTTAAACGAAGCCACCAGCATTTTGAGTGCAACTCTTCCCTAAGAATATGCCTCAAAGGCAGCAATATCCATCACCAATATAACCAGACTAAGACGTGCTGCTTGCTCAGGCTTGTTTGCATAAAATGATAAATAGCCTAACCTCATCCAATTTTCACAGGTCTAACCTCCACATTCATTAGTTATGACTAAATTTTAACTTGGTCTTCTATCTATAGGCACTCCAAGAAGCTCCCAAAACTCTTGCATTTCTGGTGTAACTTCAGTGGCAAGCGATTTTGGATCCTCCACATTTGCACAATTGAGCATGGTTATAAACTTGAACTCAAGAAGCAAATATCTAACTGGATTCACGCCAGTTAGAATCTGAAGCTCATAAGTCTTCCTACACTGTAACTGAATGGTGAGTAAATAATGCACTAGTCTTTGAGACCAACCAAACACCTTTCCATGAAACTTCACAAACACGCCAAGCCTTTATTGGGATAGTTCATCTTGTTTATCAAGCCTGAAAATGTCAGTCAGCGCATTAAGCAGCATGGTGTCTCAACTATATTACTTAATGATCTTTGTTGGTTGAGGTTCATGACCCTTTGTTGAAAACCTTTGTGGGAAGGTTGACCTTTCTATCTTGGTACCTGCAAGTGTCAAGGAAAGATAACTTAATCCAAGAACATAATCCATACACAATAAGTATGAAGTATACTTCAGAAGTCTCCTTCTGAAGTCTCTTTCTGAAGTCTCCTTCTAAAGTCTTCTATCCGAATCTTAGCGATTTCTGAATATCAAAATTTAGCAAAAAAAAGTCCAAAATTAGTTGAGAATATTCAAAATGTTTCAAAATGTTTCTAAATAATTCAAAACGTGTCCAAATAATTCAAAAATTTCTAAAAAAATTAAAAACTTTTAAAAAATATTCAAAAAATTTCAACAACCCAACTTCTTTGAGAATCGACCGGCGGTCATGAAGAGGTGCCCATTTTCTGGACAAGAGAGGAGGTTAGAGAAAAGAGGAGGAGTTTGGCTGAACATGCAAAAAAAAAGAACTGAGACAAATGTTAGAAAACAAAAGTTATTCATAAAAACTCAAAGATCTCAACATATATTCGGAGAAAAAGACCAAACCTTTTCAGATCTGATACAATAAGGCGGTGACAAGGCGGTGACGCGGTAACTGGTTGGAGGGATGCAGAGGCGACGACAAAATATGCAAAAAGCACGATAAAGTTCTCAAATCTGAAAACACACACAAAAAAAGAAGGAAGATGAGGAGGCTTGCCTTCATCTTACGACGATGACATAGGAGACGCTTTAAAAGAAAGGAAAAGAAAACTTAAAACCGGTGAGAGAAGTAAGGCGAAGACAAAGGAAATAAGATGTGAAAAAAAGGGAGGAAATATTATCTTCAAATCTGACACCAAATAGAAGAGGAGGTGGAGGAGGCGGTATTTCTTCATCAGAAATAGAGAAATTTTGAAGGGAGGGAGGAGAAGAGAATGTGGCTAGGGTTTCCTTGTCTTAATTTTAGTTATTATATGAAGGTACAATTGTTGGTTAATTTTGGTTAACTTTTAAACCATTTTTAATTTTTCTAATCATTGGTTAATTTCAGTTATCCGAAAACCGTATTTAATTTTTGAATTAAAGATTTCGCATGCAGATTTCAAGTGAAATCTTCTCATGAAACTAGGAGACTTCAGGTGAAGTCTACTTATGGAACTAGTAGACTTCACCTGAAGTATACTGTAACCCCTAAACTCTAAATTCTAAATTCTAGACCATAAATTTTAAGCTGCAAATCGAATATTTTCCAAATGTTATACCAAATTCGTATACATTATGCACAATTTAACTCTTTTTCCATTCCTACATTTCAAATATAAATTTTACCAATCTCACATGATTACCATATCTTATTATCATGAACTCTAAATCATGACATAATTTGTTTATTGACTTTATTGTTTGATTTTTGTTTATTTTATTTGACCATGTTTTTGTGAAATTTTAATTTTAATACTTCATAATTCTTTATTATAAGATTTTGCAACTAAATTCACAATCATATAATAATACTTACTATTTTCATTTTAAATTAAATATAAAATTACTGAGTAGACTTCACATGGAGTCTTCTCCTTCTCCTGTAACTAGTAGACTTCACGTGAAATCAACTATAAACCCTAAACCCTAAATTCTAAATATTAAACCATAAATTCAACCCTGAAATCGAGTATTTTTTCAAGCCAAATCTGTATACATTCTAAATATAAGCAATATATAACTCTTGTATTCCATTATACATTTCAAATACAAATTTGATTACCATATTTTATTATCTTAAACATAAATTATGACATAATTTGTTTATGAATTTTGTGATTTGATATTTGTTGACTTTATTTAACCATGTTTTAACAAAATTTATTTTTAATACTTCCTAATTGTATAATTTGTAATAAAAATTATAAGATATAATATCAATTACTATTTTTATTTTAAATTGAATATGAAATTAAGAAGTATACTTCACATGAGTTCTTTTATTGTAATTAGTAGACTTCACATGAAGTCTTATGTAAGTAGACTTCATGTGAAGTCTCCACTATCTAGGGAAGGGTATAAGTGTTATTATGTTTCAAGATTTTTTGTTTGGTCATTAATGACAAAATTATAAATTCACTACCCCATGTGTTATTTTTGGAGATAAATTTAACTGAAATAAAAAATTTCATTTAAATTGAAATTTTTAATTATTCTTGTCATTTTCCCTTATAATTATCTCATACAACTTCAATAAACCAAATAATATGTGTCTATTGGAGTCTCTCACCAAAAATTCATAGTCTTTCAAATAAGATACTCACCCAATAGTATCATAACAAATTTAATACTTTTTGTTACTTTATATTATTTTATTAGTGTGATACTTATGGGATACCCCTAATAGGAGATGTTCTAAGTGCCACCGCATTTGGTGAATGCGCGCATCTATTAATTTTATTTTAATTTTTATCAATAATTAAATTGAAAAGGCTCGATCCACAATTTAATATTAAATTTATTTTACTTTTAGGTAATTTTCCCCAACTTTATGCATAATTATTTTTGTGAAAATTGTAAAAATAACCCCAAACAAGCATATTTTCAATAATTTCTCTGTTTTTTTTTTATATTTTCAGAATATACTTTTCATTATTGAAAATAACTAAAATACTCTAAGATTATTTAAAATATATTTTTTCTATCAAAAAACTTTTTCGTGCATAAAAAAACATTTCTGCCAAAATTTAGTTTTTAGTTTATAAGATAACGTCTAAATATTAATAACATATTTATAAACTATTTTATAAATTTTATAGAATTTAATTTATAAATTATTTTATAAAGGTTTATAAGAACGTATAAACAAAATTTTTATGTAGTTTTTTATACATGTACTAATAAAACCTAAAAAATATAACATGGATAGAAAAAAAACTTAAATAGCCAAAAAGTTGTAAAGTTTTATAAGTTTAGTTATAAAAATTTAAAAAATTTTGGAGAAGAACATGAAGATACAAATTTCTCTGAATTATGAAAAAGAACAAACGAACATAAATCAAAATCACTTGATAGATTACGTAAATCATACATTAAATAAAACTAAGTAAACACACAAAAATAATTTGAAAGTTCAATTTCAAAGTTGATTTATAAAATTTTACAAAAGTCTTATGTTTTATGTTATACACATTATTTTCAATATTTTAATTTTATAATATTTTTATTACAAGCTTATAAACTTATATTTCATTTATGCCTTTTAAAAATAATTTATTATAACATTTTATAATATAATTTATAAATATTTTATTTATTAGATTTTATAAGATAACTTATAAATATTAAATTTATAAGTTTATACGATAACTTATAAATATAAAATTAATAAGTTTTATACGATAATTTTTATTATAAAATAATTTATACTATTTATAATTTTTATAAAATAACTTATAAATATATTATTTATAAGATTTTGTATAAAATCTTATAAATTTATAAAAGTTTTGTGATTTTAAAAAAAGTTTTATTGGCCAAAAAAGAGTTTTATAATTTTTTTTTAATTTTAAAAACAAAATTCCATTAATAAAATTTGTGAAAATTTACGTATTTTTATTAAAGAAAGACATTTTTTGCAGAAGTAAAATTAAAGGAGCATTTTTGTGAAACAATACAAACGAAGATATTACTTAAAATTAATTCTCTTTTTTTTGAAAAGCTGATAGAAAATGTTTTGTATTTTATTGTTAGTTTAGTTAAAATATTTTGTATTGTTTTGTGTTATTAGTTTTATTTATATGTTAAAAATTCGTAGAATTTTCTTTTTGGTCCATGCGACCGTTTTTTATAGTATCTAGTTTAGCAATTCGCTGGATTTTTTAATGATTGAGAAAATAGTCCCTAGTTGCTGATTATTTATTAAACATGTGTTGGAGATAGAAGATTACAAAACCTGTAAAAGAAGAAGCAAACAAAAATGAGAGTTGCGGAGGCTAAGATATGACTTCTGAACTTGAGAAAATATTCCACCAAAAATTCCGTGAAGGTGATTCAATGGTAGTTTTTCTTAGAGTCTCCTT